>WNWU01000041.1:9480824-9569047 GCA_012654045.1 Ptyas mucosa | reverse complement strand
AGTCCACCCATCTTCAAGCTACCAAGGTTGAGAAACACTGGTCTGGAGCCTGGGGAGGGCAAAAAACAGGCCTACCAGGCTCACTGGGCCATCACATGCAAAAACTGGGGGGAGCATGGGGGAGTTATGCGCACATGCGTGGGGTTGCAGGACACATAGAATTATGGGTGTAGGCACATGCACGCTAGACCACTCTGTACTCCCCCAGCTTTTGGCACGCGATGGCAGAAAGGTTAGCCATCACTGCTCTATGGTAAGAAGATAAATACATTACTTATTGCATGAAAATCTACTTCAGTTTACACTGAGGTGGCAACTTGGTACCTGTGTTTGGAATAAATAAAATTTGGCTAGATGACACACAATAAATACAGAAAATATCTGTTTTTCTGTGATGGAATTATATATGTTCCTAATTGTGATTTTTCCTCATCTGATTACAGAGCTTCTCAGTTTTCAGTTTGCTCGTGTTCATATGTCTTTTTTCTTTTTATATGAAAATGCTTCACATGATGTTCTACTTTTCTTTGTTGCCTCATAGTTTTAGTAGGTCACTGTTTTATTACTCCAGGTATTAATTGATTATTTTGCACAACTGTTAAACTAATCACTTATTCCAGACTACAAATTGAAATAGAACTTTCCTTCCTTCCTTCCTTCCTTCCTTCCTTCCTTCCTTCCTTCCTTCCTTCCTTCCTTCCTCCCTCCCTCCCTCCCTCCCTCCCTCCCTTTCTTTCTTTCTTTCTTTCTTTCCATATTTGGTTTGCTGTACTGTATAAATCTAAATTCAGCAAATTTCTATTAATGTAAATGGGTACATTAAAACAAATGTGTACAAGTACCGAATGATTTCGAAGTTAGTATCATAATTTTTGTGTCTTTGTTTCCCTAAACTAAGCAAGGGAGAATCGACTTCATTCAAGGCGCATACAGCAACAGTCAGAAGCGTTCACTTTTCTAACGATGGCCAGTCATTGGTTACAGCCTCTGATGACAAAACAATCAAAGTATGGGCTGTCCACAGACAAAAATTCTTATTTTCCCTGAATCAACACATAAACTGGGTTCGTTGTGCTAAGTAAGTCTTTTTTAAAAAATGATTTTGTGATGATGTATAGCAGGGCTGTCACATCTCATGGCCTGCGGGCCAGATGCGTCACGCACTGGCCACACCCATGCCTGGTTTAGCTCAGGGGAAAAAAGTTGCGATACGTCACATGACACCGCTGTGACGACGCGAGTTTGACACCTCTGATGTATAGGGTATTGGACTGTTATGTGACAACAGCTGTGTTCAAGTCTTAAGAGACCAATATTGCATAGGAAGCTAGGTGCAGTAGCCTTGCCTTGTTCTTAAATTCTCTGCAGTCTTATTCTATTTATCCATTGGAGGAAACTCTGGAAGTAGAAAACTGTTGCTGAGGATTTAGATTTTCTTCTAATATGTAGACCAAGAGGAGACAGAAAAGTTGTGAGGGCAGGATAGGCTGACAGTGCACCCTCTCATTGTCTCTATACAATGCTATTTGCAGAAACAGAAAAAGATTTTGACTAGGGTGCTCTCAAACAATATCTGTGAAGATCTGTAATGTACTTTCATGCTTACCTATATACTTTAGGAACTAGCCACATTTCATATTCCAGATCTCCTTTCTATACACGTCTATCTTATTGGAAGGATAATTACTACTTTAGATTAAATGAGAATAATGTAGAATAAAATCAGCTGTTTTACATGGTATGAATGGAAGAAGGGAGAAGTTTCACCCACTTGCTTTTTCAACTAAAGAAAAAAACTTAGATTTTTAGAAGCAATAGCATGTATTCAGTTGTGTAATATGCTTTTTCTGAAGGCCTTTCAAAAAAGTTTTAACTGAAGCTAAATACTATCGAACTCAATAGGTTTCATTTCGAAATAGGTATGAAGAGAACTTCACTGCTAACTAGTTTTCTTTTCCTTTTAATATTTAGAATTTTAGATCATACCGGACAGGAAAAATGGAAACATGTTTACAAAAAGAAAGGCTCTGATTGAGAATGTCTATTATTATTTGCTGATATATTAAGAGCTGTCAAAAAAACCATAAAAATCCATTGTTCTGGCTATAGAATAGGTAAAATAATAGCTTGCCAGAGAAGGACCAGAACAAAATGGTTCTCTGATTTAAAACAAGTGTCTTATTAACTATTAGAGCTGTGCAAGCCATTTGGGTGGTGGGGGCGGAGGGGGGTTGTTTTGGTAACAGCCCCGCTGGACTTGCTTTCGGTGCATGTACTGTATATGAGTCCTCCAACAATGTGAGAAAGCCCTCAAAGTGGTCACAGTGAACTTTACCTCATTGTTTTAAGCAGTGGGCTTGAATGGGGGCTTTTGTTGCTTGTGAAACATCGCTCTGAATGGTTCACAGAGCCCCTTATAACCAGATAATATTGCCACCGTTCTAGTAATTTTCCTCTGAGAATAACTCGGATATAATTTCCACTGGCTATTACTAAACGTGCTTCCACAAATGTCTTTGTTGCAGGTTTTCTCCTGATGGAAGATTGATTGTATCATCCAGTGATGACAAAACAGTCAAACTCTGGGATAAAGCAAGCCGAGAATGTATACATTCTTTTTGTGAGCATGGTGGGCAAGTATCAGTTATAGTTTGTTGGGGCTTGTCTTATTTATTTTTTTTAAGCCTATAAAGAAATATCTCTTTAAAAAATAATAATGCTATACCACTTATTTAAGTCAGGCAGCATACCAGGTTAACAATTAATTAAAATGTTTTAAAAGTGGTGCAGTTTTTGTAATGAATTTTATGTACTTTGCTATATTAAAAATCAAAGCAGTGGCCCACAAGCATTATTACTTCAGTTAAATTCTAACACTTTCTACCATCAGTGGAACTGCTGGGCTTTTCCTTCCACCCACACTCGATGAAAACCCTGGTCCTCCTTAGCTCTTTCAAACTATTGAGTGACATAAAAGGCCCTTGTGGATAAAGATCATAAAGGTAGCTTGGCAGAGGTACAATTAGTCCAAAAGACCAGTGAGTTGAAATAAGAAAGTGACTAGAAAAGAGTACGGAATAATTTACTGTGATTTATAGAATGCTGAATATAAAGTTTATAATTAGAGTTAGCATTTATTGAGAGAATTTCACTGAAGACTGGTCATAGAAGTACTCTTTATTCCAAGCTATTCTCATAGAGCTACATCTAAATTTCAGGGAGTTCAGGTTTGAAACTTTATGCAAATACTGCAGTAGGATCCAATCTGAGTCAGTCACCTGGACCAGAGGTTTAGTCTTTCAAGCTTTCGGACTCGTGCTGGAGCCCATCCTCAGGGGACTTCTCCCTAACAGAATTTTTTGCTAACACATTCTGCTAGAGACAAGTTCCCTGAGGATGGGCTGAAAGCTCAGACGACTAAACCTCTGGTCCTGGTGACCGATTCAGATTGGTTCCTGCAACATTATCCTGGGGCACGTATATTTGCCTTCATTCATGAAAAACCTGTAGTAAGAACTAAATGCTGGACCTTGGTTTAGCCATCCCCTTGCATTGAGCTTTAGGAAGTAAAGAAGCTGCATACCTATTGTGGTGATGTACCGCATTTTTCAGAGTATAAGACGCACCTACCTTTTTTGGTGAGGAAAAGAAGAAAAAGAAATCTCCCTCTGCCTCTGAGCAATTTTGCCTCGTTGCAGCAAACAGTAAACAGCAAACAGCCTGCTTTAGTTTCATTTTCGTTTTCAGCATAGCTTGATTAGCACAAGGAAAAAAATATATGCTCCAGCAATTTACCTCTTTGCAGCAAGCAGCAGAGCCCTGCGCAAAACAGCTGAGAGCAAATCAGCTGAGAGTCGGGAGGCCGATCCAATCAACTTGTGCTAATTAGGCTGTGCTGAAGCTGAAAGGAGCTGTTTTTTCTTGCTGTTTGCTTGCAAGGAGGTAACTGCTGCGAGGCAGAGGCCAAAGGGTGGGGGCCAGTGGGTGGGTGGGGCTACATTCGTTGTATAAAACGCACCTAAATTTTCACCCCCTTTTAGGGGGGGGAAAGGTACGTCTTATACTCTGAAAAATATGGTACCTTTATCCTGCTGCAAGAAGGCAATGTCTCCCCGGGATGAGCATTGCTCATGCCTCCCTTCAAGGAGATCCTAATCAAAGAGATCCTAATCAAGGAGAAAAGCAAATTAGAACTAAGGAGAAATTTCCTGACAGTTAGAACAATTAATAAGTGGAACAACTTGCCTGCAGAAGTTGTGAATGCCCCAACGCTGGAAATTTTTAAGAAGATGTTGGATAACCATTTGTCTGAAGTGGTGTAGGGTTTCTTGCCTGGGCAGGGGGTTGGACTAGAAGACCTTCAAGGTCCCTTCCAACTCTGTTATTCTAAGTTCTAAGATCAAATCAACCAACGGAAGTTTTTCAAATCTGAAAATGGAGGAACAAAAATGTTATGACCCTTTCTGCAGATTCTCTGCTTCTAAAGGGGTAAGGTGTGTATTGTCACATACATATTTTTAATGAGATAATTCCCTGATGGGCTTGCTTTATTAGGAAAGTTTAAGAAGTATTCACTAGTCAAGCAGCACTTTTTAAAAACTCTCTAGGAAACAGATCAACCATGTAACTTTTAAGACAACACTTGAGCAACTTTTTTTTCATTTTTTGTTTAGATCTTTTCCCTCATTTTTAATCATTGCAGGTTTGTCCCTCATGTGGACTTTCATCCCAGTGGTACATCCATTGCTTCAGCTGGCACTGACAACACAGTGAAAGTATGGGATGTCAGGATGAACAGGCTGCTGCAACATTATCAAGGTAAGTAACCTGGGCATTGTTAGACTGGCTGTGCTCACTGCTACACATCATCATATGATTTGAATGAGTCCAGCTTAGGGTTTTCTCTAAACTCAGTCCGTTCTAATCCATTCATTAAATTGTAGTTATGGGAGCAACATAACCCATGTAACCAGTTAACAGAATATTTGCTAAGTTTATTGTAAGAGTGTCAGAGAACAATAAACTCCCAATAATGAAAAAAGCATGCTTCTTTACTATTTTTCCTAATGAACATTTGAAAGGACTTCATATTTGACTGCATGAAGAACTTTGTTTTGAAAGTTAAGCAGTATGCGGACATCATTTATTTTTTTAAAAAATTTGATTTATATGCCGCCCTTCTCCGGAGACTCAGGGCGGCTTACAATGCGCTAAGCAATAGCCTTCATACTTTTGTATATTTATACAAAGTCAGCTTATTGCCCCCACAATCTGGGTCCTCATTTTACCTACCTTAGAAAGGATGGAAGGCTGAGTCAACCTTGAGCCTTGGTGAGATTCAAACCTGCAATAATTGCAGGCAGCTGATGTTATTAACAGGGTGTTTTAGACCACTGTACTATCCAAGGCTCTTTTTATATAAAAATATGCTTTTTTAAACAATGCAGCCCCCAATTCCTTTCTGATCGTACTATTATGAATGGACAGTACTATTAACTTTAGGCAGTTAAATATTTGAAAAATGGTGATATTATATCTTTAGTGTATATGTTTATTTCACAATGAAACATGACTAAAGGTAGTCCTCAACTTACAGCCACAATTGGGACTGGAATTTCCATTGTAAGTCTGCAGTCACAAAACGAGGCATTGCCTGATCTCATTGATTTATGATGCCAATCCCAGTTTTCCCTGTTGCAGTCATTAATTGGGCTTCACAGGTCATTAAGAGAGTACCTGCCCCAATCCAAGTTATTCCAGGTTCAGTCCTTCCTGGCCGTGAGCCTCAATAAGGTCAGGGACTGCTTCCAACTCCCCCCACCCTCCTATCTCCCTTCTCATCTCTCTCCACCCTGCAGCCTGCTTTGTGGGGTGGCAAATGGGGCAACAAGTAGCCTCAGAATTGCACAGCTCTGTAGCTGCTTGCCACGCTTTTGGGAAGCCTTAAAAAGCACCAGCAAGTATTTGTTTGCCATCTGCTTTCTCTCCCAGTTCCCTGCATCAACTGTTTGCCTTTTGCACCCAGTGCCGCATTGCCTTTGCGGTCTCCTTTTCGGACCCAGCTTTCCTAGCAAACTTTTGCTGCAGTGTTTAAAGCTTTATTACTTGGGGCTGCTTATTGCACCCTGCAGCAAGGCAGGGTGCAAGGTGGCCCAAAGAGCAGATATGGGGGGAGGGAGTTAAGTGGGTAAAGTGGGTTGGTCCAGGGGTGGGTTCTACTTACCTTTACTACCGGTTCATGACGGGATTGTGCGCACTCACTTGCTTCGCTCGTGCACGTGCCTTGCTTCTGCGCATGCACAGATCACTTCTCGTGACGTCAAGGTCAGTGGGTGGAGCCTCCTGCCGGTTTTACTACCGGTTCTATAGAACCGGTCAGAACCGGGGTCAACCCATCACTGGGTTGGTCTGAGAGTGAGTCACCTAGGGGGCTTTCATGCCTAAAAGAGGCCTAGAACTCACAGTACTTTGATGGACTTGGGACATTTCTGAGGTGCAGTGCCATTAATCTGTCCAAAATTCATATTTGTTACTATTCACCTAAAACTGCACCAGTGTTTTTTCTACATGAGGATGCTTGAGAGCTAAGCTGTACTGTAACAAATTAAGAGCTAATTTTTTCCAGTTATTTTCTATTTGAATGATTGTTTCACTTTTCTCTATTTTATACCTCTAATTTAAGTGAATGTATGTAACATAAGGTGGCACGGTTGTTCAGTGGTTAAGGCGATGGGCTTGTCGGCTGGAAAAGCCGGCAGTCCAGGTTTGAGACCCGAGCACCACACAATGGGGTGAGCTCCTGTCCTCGCCCCAGTTCCTGCCAACCTAGAAGTTCAAAAGCATACAAGTGTGAGTAGATAAATAGGTACTACTTCTTTGGGAAGGTAACAGCACTCTGTGATATCATGCTGGCCACATGACCAGAGGAATATCTTCGGACAATCCTGACTAATTGGCCTTGAAAAAAAGATAGTCGGTAATGACTAGTGAAATAAACTCCACAGGGACTACTTTATCTTTTTTTAAAATGTAACATGCAAATATTCGTTTGTGTTTCTTTTTCTTTTTTGTAGTTCATAGTGCTTCAGTGAATTGCCTGTCCTTTCATTCCTCTGGAAACTACCTCATTACTGCTTCTAATGATTCAACATTAAAAATATTGGATTTATTAGAAGGGAGGCTATTGTATACCTTGCATGGTCACCAGGTAAGGAGAGTTGGTTCAGAAGTATTATATTGCATTTGTGCATGCAATAACTATGTAAACAATTCTATAGCAGAAGTTGTTATATATAACTTACAGGTGAATTCATTTATACCTTTTACATATTGTAGAGGTTCAGTTATACAGATGTCATTACAAAAATGTTTTTAAGGCATATTTTGGTGTGATTATGTTTCAACTGAAAATCAATTGATTTAAGTGTTATTTTTTTAAAAAAATATGCTCCAACATTTTCTCAGAATTTCAAATTTTCCCAAGAACCAATTTAAAAAAAAATCTCATGTAGCAGTTTGGTTAATAGCATGCAATATTCTAAAAAGATCACTCTTTTTTTAACTTCAAGGCTCACAAAAGTGTATATATTAAAATTCTAATAAAATCAAATAGAATAAAATAATAATAATGCAATTAAAATCTAGTAACTATAAAGTCACTGAAGCAGTAGGCGTGAGCTTAAATGAACTTCAGAGGATGGTAGAGGACAGGAAGACCTAGAGGAACATTGACCATGGGGTTGCGATGGGTCGGACACAACTTCGCAACTAACAACAACAACTATAAATTCAGTAGAGTTTTAAAAAGCGCAAAACCCATTAAAACCTAGCTAAAACAGGTTAAATATGTTGGGAAACATGACTATATAAAAAATTAATTGCTGGGCATAAAAAATTATAAAAAATGATACCAGGCAAACTTTGCAGTGTGTATAGTGGCAGTATTTCACGAAGGGACCATTATGACCCAGAGTAATTTGAGGATGTGAGTCTTTGGTAAAGGAACAATGCCTCCAGAAAGATTGATGTGATATGTTGTAATATCTTTTGCAGAGTCTACTTCCAAGCTTTAGGATTTCATCGGTACAATAATCAGTACTTAGAATTGTGTCCAGAAATGTACCAGTAACCAGTTTTATAAGTGCTATGCCTACTCCAGTTGATTCTAGTCAATAACTCTGCAGATACATTTTGTATTAAGTGATTTTGCAGAAGAGTTTTTGAAAGGAGCTATGCGTACAACACATTGCAATATACAGCCACACGGCTGCAGGTAGTCAGGAAGCAAAATGCCTGCCTGGCCACATGTCCTCTCCCTCTTCACTTTTTCTTCCCCCTACAGTTTGAACAGAGGTTGATCGCAATAGAAAGGATGAAAGATATTCTTTTTAAGCATTTTATTCTAAATGTGCATGAGCTTCTTCTGCCAAGCCAACAAAGAACCAGCATTTGGCTCTCCAAGTCTCTATGAAAGGAAATTGAGAAGTTTAAATAACAAACAAGTAAAAGAATTCATTGCTTTTTCCAGTAGCACTATTGCACAAAAACAGTTACAAGGCACAGATGCAGCTAGATATCCATGATATTCACATGGGATTTCAACAGAACAGGCACATCACAGTTTATATCCATGTTCACAAAGATAAGGCATGACCTCATTTGGGGGAGGGGGGTTGTTTGAGTTTTGGAGGGGAGAATTCTTTGAAAAAAAGCATAGTGTGTAAGGATTTGTGCCACAGATCCTGTCGTGCTGTGGAGGCTCTGGTAATGATAGAATGCAATTTTTATATCTAAGCTCTAATTAACCATTGATTTAATGTTGATTAAAGTTGTAAATTTTTATCTATGATACTTGAATCTAACATTTCTGAGACAGACTGTTCAACCAGTTTTCATCCCTGTGTACTTGGTACCGGTAATCTGTTATCTGCAGTATAGTTGACTTTAGCAAGTTCTCCATGTTGTTAGTAGGATTATGCTAGAAAGACTTGGGGATATGTTTTTGTACTGTTCATTTTGTGCAGTATAATTTACTAAATGTCATCTTTCTAATTAAGGAGCTGTAGCTAAATCCATTATACTAACAATAGATAAAAGTAGGTTTAAAGATGCAAAGATTAATAGTTAAGTGTTAATTCTGCAAGTAATATTAGTCAGTTGGATTAAGAGCTTGTTACGTTTTTATGTAACTTTGTATGTTTCTACTAAAGACATTGCTTGGCTCAAATATAGTTTATAATCTAACAGTTGATTACTTCTCTGGGACACTTACTCATAGGAAAAGCCCAAGATGTCTTAAATGTACTTTGACGTAACATATTTCTGTACCGGAATCAGTTCCCAGTTGATTACATAGAGAATACTGCTAAGTTTACATTGCTGTCTTTAATTATAATGGTGCTTACTTTTCAAACCAGAAAGCTTGTTAGGGAGATGGAGTTTAATTGCTGACATTTACAGCTACACAATTTGATATATTCTGACTGCATTTTAAGTACGGTATCTTCATTTATGGAGTACTTTTCCCTTAAACTATAAACAAGGTTTGGAATGAATGCGTAGAGCCATTGTTGATACGTGATTGGTAGGGAAACCATGCTTCATGACTCATGTATCAGTCATCTATCATCTGTTAGGGAAATTACTGCTGTTCAGTGGGATGGTGGATACTGTTGTGTATGACTTAGAAATAAGAGCGATCTAGGAACAATAAAGACTTCTTAGGGAAAATCAAGTACAATTGTATTCATCTATTTTCATTAAAATGAGTTCATGCCAGATTTTCAACACAAAGTGATCTCAAGGCAATTTACAAGATAAAATTAAAAAGAATACAATGTAGAGTACCATTAATGAAAAGAGCACTATTTGGTACGTATTATTTATATGCACAGTTCTATATAGATCCAATCAAAATCAATATTGTTGTTCAAATAGCTTAGTGTGGGTATTGTACCATGTTTCCCCGAAAATAACACCCTGTCTTATATTTTTTTGAACCCTGAAATAAGCGCTTGGCCTTATTGTCATGCGCTCGAAAGCTGGATTGGGCTTATTATAAGGGGATGTCTTATTTTGGGGGGAACAGGGTAATAGGAAAAATATGCCATCCGCACAAGGCTTTCACACGGATATTTAGTACCTCCAATCTATACTAAATGGTTGTTCTTTTAACCTTATAGGGACCAGCTACCTGTGTTTCTTTTTCAAGAACAGGAGATTTGTTTGCGTCTGGAGGCTTTGATGAGCAGGTACTGCTTTTGTAAATAACCCTGTAGCAAGTATACCTTTAGGGCAGAAATAGTGTGTGCTCACAAGTACTGTGCAAGCCGTTTGATTCCAAGGCAAAAAAGTGCTTTGGAATGCATGGGTGTGCTTATGTAGTCCCCTAAATGCAGTTCCTTGAAGCAGTTATGCTGTTTCCTGTGATTGCTGAACCGCAAGAAAAGATGCATTTGGCTTTGGGGGTTGCAAACAGATGCTGCATGAACACTCCCATGCTCACCAATCTAATTGTGCCTTCAGTAAATGTCTTAGAGAGTGCATCAGGGAGTAACCTAATCATTTGCTGTTTTGTAACAGATTATACCTGCTGTGACAATTATTTTGTGAATTGGCAAGAAAACCCTCCACTCATCAACCAGTGCTTGTGAGCATTTGTGCCCTACTCTGAAATTAGAAAATGTGCCCATTGAGTCAAAAGAGTTGGGAATTCTGTGAAGTAGCCATATGGAAAGGGCTACCTTGTCTTTAACCATTGATGGTTTAGAAGTGTCAGTGTTAAAGCTCCTCATTTTATTATTAGTGGTTCTGGGCTTTCTTGGGAAGAAGGTTCACATATGATGAAGTGAATGTTTTATTAGCTTAAATAACAACAACAACAACGTTTAGTATTTTCTCTCTGCTCTTTTGTGGATCAGTGATGTGATGTTATTGTGCACATGAATAACATGTAAACTCCAGGTTGTATTCTGAAAGAATTTGGAATGGGACAAAGAAATGGAAATGAACTTCCTATGACCCTAAGTCTGATTATTTAAACATGTTTACAATTTTACTTTCGTAGGTAATGGTTTGGAAGACAAACTTCGATGCTGCTGATTATGGTGATACAATACAAGGCCAGAAATATACTATGAATGCAAATGATTATGGTAATAATCTGAAAACACAGAACTCCATTATGCATATGAATGGCTGTTTTAATGGTATGGTAAGTTGATGGAATTGCTATTCTAGATTTTTCTCTTCTGGTTTGACACAACAGTATATCCTGAATTCTTAGATTCTTCCCCCCTTCTGTTTGGTAGTGTGCAATTTTCAGAAACTTCCTGAACAAGTCCTTGGCAAGCTTTTTCAGAAATGGTTTGTTATTAGTGCCTTCCTAGGGCCGAGACAGAGTGACTGGCCCAAGATCACCTAACTGGCCTTGTGCATAATGCAGAACTAGAACACATGGTCTCCTCATTTCTAGCCTGATACCTTAATCATAACACCAAACTTAGATAATAAGACTACTATATTTATTTAATACAGTACAGGCAGTGCTCGGTTTACGACCATAATTGAGCCCAACATTTCTCTTGATAAGTGAGACTCTAGTTGAGTGAATCGTTCCCTATTTTACAGTCTTTCTTAAGTGGATCACATGGTTGTTAAGTGAATCTGCCTTTCCTATTGACTTTGTTTGTCAGAAGGTTGCAAAAGGGGATTGCATGACTCCAGGACCCTGCAACCGTCATAAACATGAATCATTTGCCAAGAGCCCAAATTTTGATCACGTGTCCTTGGAGATATGGTGCAAGGGTTGTAAGTGCAAAAAACAGTCATAAGTTACTTTTTTCATTGTAACTTTGAACTAAACAAATGGTTGTAACTTTGAACTAAATGAATAGTTATAAGTCAAGGACTATCTGTAATACAACTAGGAGGTGGGCTAGCCTGAGAAAATGCAATTGGCCTTTTTTTTTTAACTTAGCAAAGTCTTTGGTTGAAGAGCAATTGAAGTTAGATTTTCCCAATCTTAATTTAACACTATAACCAATGTGTTACATTATATCGGCTTTCATCTTGTTTGCTTTTTCCATATACCGTATTTTTTGGAGTATAAGACACACTTCCCCCCCTAAAAGAGGCTGAAAATTTGGGTGCATCTTATACTCCAAATGAGCCTGCCCACCTACCGGCTCCCACCGTTCAGCCTCCGCGTGAACTCTTCCTACCTGCAGAGATTGCCACTGACAATGGTTTGTGTTTTTGGGCTCCCGTGTTGCATTTTCAGCCTCCAAATGCTCCATTTGAGAGCCCTTCAAGGCTGCGTGGATCACCAAAACACATCGCCGCCAATCACAGCCTGAAAACACAATGCATTTGGAGGCTTAAAATGTAATGCATGGTGCCCAAAATGGCTATCCAGAACAGCTGCTGCTTTCTCTTACCCCTTCCAAGCTTCACTTGAGCTCCCTCCGACGATCAGCTGTGCTTTTGAAGTTTTTTTTCAACCCTAACGATGTGCTAGCGATCTTCTGCCCTTCGCCTGCTTTTCTCATTGCTGTTCCCTCCGACGATCAGCTGTGCTTTTGAAGCTTTTTTCAGCCCCAACTGTGCATGCTCAAAATCAGCGAACTAATGTGCTGAAGCTGAGCAGGCTAAGGATGCTGGCCAGATGAATACCTGATAGGCAGATATTTTTTTCCTCCCCAAAAAGTAAGGTGCGTCTTATACTCTGGTGCGTCTTATACTCCAAAAAATACGGTATTTGCTGATAATCTGTCAGTAGTGATGATAATTCATCCTCAGAAAGATCAAGAAAAGTGGACTGATTTTGATAATTGAAAGTTTTTAACTGCTGTAGAGGTTTAGAAATTTTATTTGAATTAAAATTGATGGGTGCTGTTATTACAAGGAAAACACTAAAAGTAGTAGAAAGAACTCATGTGTTAGTGGATAGAACTGAAAAGACATGTTTAGCAATCTGACTTTCTAACCACTGCACATGCCGATTTTTCTTATTGTGGTACACTCTACCATTTTGAACCATGAAACCATAATACAGTGGCCTAATTCTTTGCTCTATTTGAAAGAAATGTCAAAATAGGTCTAGTGCTCTGTATTTTCAACTTTTTTTTTTACATATCCCTTACTTACGGTAGCATTTCTCACATAATTATTTGTCACTGATAATTATCATTAGTTTACAGATAGATTTTAAAAAATAATGCAGTGGGTAAAAAATAAAAATAATTGATAGGGCGGGTTAATAATTTTAGAATGTGAAACTATATGAAACATTCAAAGGCAAAGAGTAAAGAGCATTTGAATCTGAAGTGACCAAAGATACTTTGACTCCATTCTTTGTTTACCTGTCAGCTTTCTACCTGAGAGAAAAGATATACCTACTGGGTCTTGATACTACAATAAATGGATTTACTGCCTATCAGATAGATTTTGTAGACTTCTTGTAAGTTATAGGGAAGAAAATATGTGAAATATTTTAATATTAGATAAAAGAGCCACCTTTGGGTGAGATAAGAGGCAAAAAAAGTAATAAATCAATAAAATCATTAGAAATTGTTTTACAAGATTATTATTGAATTTATGCTTCTCTAAATAACATTTCTTCTTCAGTTCTCAATACATTGATGTTTTTAATATTATTTGTCGATACATTGTTTTGTCTAATTTGGCCAACTTAATTAACAAGAATAATCAGTGATGGACATATAATAAAAAATTAAAATAAAGACTGCTTTTTCTCCTTCCTATCCCACAACTGTTTCAATTCCGATATTTTAGTAGAGATTATAAACAATTAGATAATAAGGATTCTTAGTGGCTGACAATTGAACTAACACTCATTTCTCTATCTTTCCATTTAACATTTTTCTGGCTTTGATTCCATCTACTGTTAGTATTAAACATTCTATTGTGCTGAATAAATTTTGAACTGGAACAATGAACTAAAATAAGTGTCATCTCTTTACCAGTATAATTACATAGTTTCCCTTCCAAATAGTTGATGTTTTTATATTGATTGTGGAGCTCAAAAAGTGCATCTGGAGAATAATTTTATGGCCAAACAGCCACTTTGTTGTTATGCAAGTGTGAACATTTCCTTGATTGAGGGTCTGAAGGCATCAATTTCCTTCACTGCAGTGATGAAATTTGAAGGTATAAAGTTGGAGAGGCTTTGGTTTGAAGAAAACCAGAGGAGACAAACAGGAGTCCAGCATGGGTTATTTAAAATCAGGACTCTTGATAAAACAAACAAACAATAGCTTATCAAAATGACTGCACTATAAACAGAGGAAAAGGCCTGTCAGGATTTAAATGGTTGTCCATCTCATCAAAGTGACTCTGGGTGGCTAATAACAAAGCCAACAAGAAGACAAAATAAATAGTTGACACCCAAACAACCATCAGTACAGCCATTTAGTTTTGACCCCCATGCTTGGGAGCATAGTGAAGTCTTCAGGGTCTTGGAAAACTTCATTAGGGTCAGAGCCAGTCTGAGCTGGGGGTGGGAGAAGATGTTCCACCAGGCAGGCCTGCCAGATGATATTCTTTAATTGATGGTACATTTGTTAAAGTAAGGGATGGTATAGGACTTGAGATTTGGGGAAGGCAGATTGAATATCAGAAGGCTTATAGTGAAATTGCAAGCATGTAGAATAACACAGATTCTTCTCAAATGTTTGATTTTAGAAACCGATGGACACTGGCTATAGCGAGCAACAAAAAGCTGGAAATTACAGACATGAAAAGGTAAGCCAAATTGAACGTATACTTATCAGGAGACTATTGTTCGTTTATAATACATTTTAAAAATATTTTACAAAATCAAAAATACTTACATACAATATTTTAACATGAAAAGGATCTTTTATTAGATGAGAGCCACATACATTCTTCGGACTCCCAAACATGGTCAGGGCCAGGACAAAACTAAATTTAATTTAGCTTAATTCAGTTTATAATTGCACACACACTCTCTCTGTCTCTCTTTCATTATTTTCTCTCTGGGGAGATGCCCAAAGTGAAAAATAAGCCTATGAGGATTTTCCTTCATCTACTGGATCTCGTGTCCAGCCAAGGATGGAGATACATAGCTGGGTGTCATCAGAATATGGATGAAAGCTCACCCTCAAACTGATAAGACATATTTCTCATATTTGTATACAGGTTATCCTCAGTTAATGATCACTTGTTCAGTGACTGAACTTAGAATGGTGCTAAATGAGTGGTACTTAAAATCAGTCCTTGAAGTTTGAGCTGTCCAGCACCTTAATGATCATGTGATAATGGTTCAGGCACTTGGCAATTAATTAACAGTCATGTCATTGCAATTTGCAGCCTTCCCTGCTGGCTTTCCGCAAGTAAAGTCAATGGGGAAGCCAGAGGGAAGGTTTCAAGTTGTCTCAGTAAGTTGCTCCTGCCACTTTCCTGCACACCATCCCTTTCTCCCCATCTGACTGCACTTGTGCCTGACCGCAGCAGCCACTTGCATGTCTTCCCACCTTTGGTACACCTGCAACATATTCATACCACAGCAGTCGCCTGCCTGCCGGCTTGCAAGCTTTCTGGGACTTGCACCTTTCTGCCATTGATTTTGCTCCAGGTTTTTGCTGTTTCAATTCCTGGAGGTCCCAAACATGAATTGCAGGTAATAACTGCCACCATCTCCCTCCAGCAATAAGAAGCAGAAGATCTGTAACAAAAACAGCTTCCTTCTTCAAAACTTTGTTCCCCAACCATGGGGGTTGAAGGCAATATTGGCACAACTCTTTGGTTTAGGCACCTGTTCTTTTATGCCCTAAGCTTCTATGCACATGTTTGTGCCAATTTAAATGTGTATGTCATGAGAATGACAGGTCTTTTGTTTCATTACCTTCATTGCGTCTCTCATCTTCCAGCAACTGGGGATAGATTCTGGAGATTTTCCAGTTAGACAAAAAACTCAAGAAGCTGGAACGGCAGAATTAATCCAAAAACAGCAAGTACAGTTTGATGAGATTGGTCTTACCAGTACTCTCCAGCACATCGTGGGACAGTTGGATGTTCTCACTCAGGTAGAGAAGACTTTGGCATTTTGATGAAATGTCATAATATTATAAATAGTTTTATAACAATGGGATCATGCTGTTACGGAAGAATCAGTGTGAAGAACATGATGAAGAAACTTCTGGGTAACTACATATGAAAATTAAGTCGTAAACAAAAAATGCTTGTATACTTGCCTTGCATTGTAATGGATTAGTGAGAGGAGGCAAAGCAGAATTTTCTGATTCACAGCATTTTACATTTCTTTGCCTGTAAATTGCTAATGTTTGGAATTAGCTTGTGTGCATAATTTATAGCTAGCAACTTCCTGCCTTACATGCTAGTTACTACTAGACTAGACGGGTGGCACACATATCTAATAAATAAGTCTTCATAGCAAAATGCTCGACATTTTAACTTTCATTTGTCTTTCATTCTTTCTCAAGGAGGCATATATGTCATTCTTTTATCCAGTTTTCCCCCCAAAACAGACAAGATAGGTTTGGCTTAGAGATAGTGACTGATTCAATGGGTTGGATTTGAACTTGATTCGCTCTTATTCAAACACCTTAGCCAACGTGCCACAGAGGTTCCTGGCATTCAGTATTTTCCCTATACAGTATTTTCTGTATACAGACATTGTGGGTGGTGGTGGTGATAGATTTATATACAGTGTGACCCTATTTGGAAAATTGTGAGGTGACTTTTCTTTAAAGTTGGACCGTATGATTGGAAAAGTTTAGTACATTTATATAAGAAGAGATGATCAGGTTTCCCATTTTTTGCATTTTTTTTTCTGGCATACAGCTAGTTCAGATTGGAAACCTACAGAGGTTTCCAATGCTCAGGTCACTTCTCAGAGTATGTCGTTGTATTTTTACATGTGAAGAGAATAATTGATATATATATAGGTTAATTAATATAGTTATTAATTCAATTAATTCAATTTTTGCCCCAGCCAACTTTTTTTTGGAATATGTCTTCTGCTATGTTCAAATATAAAAATATATATATGTATTTGAAAGTGTTCAAATGCAAATGGTAATTAGTAGAAATAACAGGGCTGGAATGGTGTGATACTTTCCACATCTGGATTTCAGATAAAGAAAAAAGGGAATGGCTTCCCAATCTCAAGAATGATGGCAAATCTGAGTCTTAAAAGTCTCAGGGAAAAGGAGCACATTAGAAGAATACACTACAGAAAATTTCATAAAAAATTTTTGCTTTGGGAATTTTGCTTTGGGATTGGCGTGAGGCATATGGCCCTATAGATAATTCTCAACCTACGACCATAATGAAGCCTGCCCATTATGTTTGCAAGTTGTGATGGTTGTTAAGCAAAATGATCATGAGATGATGACGATGATGACGATGTTATCCATTCAGTTGTGTATGACTCTTATCAGAGTTTCATGTAAAAATCAAATCCAGAAAACACACACGGGCAGACTGATGCAGCAGGATTCATTAACTTCTTTATATACATAATAATACATGAAGATAAATGTACAATACCAACATAGATTCTTCTTCAACGTAGCAGATACTAGCAAAACACAAGGCAGGAGAGAACAGTTAGTTTTATTTCAGCAGAGCAGACAAGCCCAGACTTGTTTCATTTCAGAGCTGAGCACAGAGCTTAATACAAAGAGAGCCCCTTCTATATAGGGCAGTTAAGCTTCTGCACAGACTCATTTGCCTGAGCCACACCCAGACTTCTAGTTTAAGTTTCTGTTTCTAAAAGCCTTCATGGACTAAGCCTGTTACCATGTCTCCATTCAGTCTCCATTGGCTGATCTATTCCAGTCCATGAATATTCACACTCTGACAGACTCTTGGTGATTCTGTGGGCTAGGTCTCGCCCCATCTTTCCATCCTGCAGTACTTCTTTGAGTTTTTCTATGCTCTGGCTGGTGTCAGCTTTGATACTAGTATCCAACCACTGTGACCCTTGGTGGCCTGGTTTCCTTTTACCGCTAACTCTTCCAAACACAACTGCTTTTTCCAGCGAATTCCCCCACATGACATGGCCAAAGTGAGATGCAGTGTCATGATTTTGCCTGCTAGTGACATGTCTGGTGTTATGCAGTCCAGTACTTGTTTGTTAGTCACCTTTGCTGTCCAAGGAATATGCAGGAGCCTTCTCTAGCACCACAGCTCAAATGAGTCGATTTTCTTCCTGTCTTGCTTTTTTAAGGCCCAGCTTTCACAACCATAGATAGCTATGGGGGACACAGTAGAGAGCGGACTAACCTGTATTTGGTTGCCAGGGTAATGTCCTTGCTTTTTCATATTCAGCTCATGTTCACCATTGTTGTGCGACCCAGTGCAATCCAATGTTTTATTTCTGGGCTGCATTCACTGTTTTGAGCATTCCCCGCTCTTCCCAGTGTGGTTATTAAGTGACTGTGCTGGTCATTAAGTACAGCATAGAGTGCCTCAGGGATGGGGGAAGCTGTGGGAGGGCTAGTACAGGCCCAGGCCTGCCTGTCCCAGGCTTTCCCCACCCCTGAAGCACCCTGTGCTCTGCTTCCTGCCCTTGAGGGTCCCTGCCAGACTTGGACCAGTTCCCACTCCACTGGGTCCCACGCCATTCTACCCAACCCCTGTCACTAAATGCACATTTATCTTTAGAAGAGTTCCCTCATGTGAGGGAAGGAGGACAGGCCTCTATGTGCCTTGGCATCCCTGACTTCATAGCTGCATCCCGAAAATGGGTGTTATTTTCAGAGTGGCTGCAATGAATGGTGCCTGCTTTTGGCCCAGAGTCACATGGCCTAGGGACGGAGAAACGTTTAGTTGAGCCAGGACAGTGACATTAAGAATGGCTATCTTCCTGCTCTGGATATGGTTGGGTATAATACAGGAGACTTTTGAGTATTACTGGACATACGTAATGCCATCCCTGAAAAAAAAAAGTTGTAAAAATACTGAGGGTAATGGAGAAATGATATTCTGATCGTTTTATGTAATCCTTTTATTCATGTGCGCAAAAATACTTTATTTTGTGTTTATCGTACAGTATGTAATGCTTACTACCTCCAATATTTAAAAAAATAGTCTGTAGTAGTCCATGCTTAGTAGCTTTAAAATGTTTTTTGACTTGAAAACTTTGCTTCATTACTGCATGATGGCTCCAATCTTTAAGATATTTTGGGTTGGGTAAGAGTTTTTTCTATATTGTTCCTTCATGGTGACAAATTCCAGAAGAAAAGCTTTGTTGCAGTGAACTTGAAGAAGTTTCAAGCAAGAACTATATTGTACTATTAGCACTTCTTTGATTAGTACCCTAGAATGAACAGCAGAGGGATCTAAACACATACCACATTACTGAAGAAGTGTCACTCTATTTTCTAATCTGTCTGAACTATATAGCCACAATCATTTTAAATATGTATTTTTTTAAATCAATCATAAGGCTTAAAAGAGATTAAGGAAACTAATGGAACCATTACCAGATTGTTTAATCCCATTGTGTAAAACTCTGTATCATTCAGCAAACTTTGTTGCATAGTATTTTTCCAAGCTGTACCTGGCCCATTTCCCTACTACAGCTAGTCCTCAATTTACAAATGTTCATTTAACAATGGTTTGAGGTTACGATGGATTCAGAAAAAATGACTTACGATCCTTCCTCGAATTTATAACCATTGCATCATCCTGCAGTCACATGAATGCAATTCGGGGGCTTGTCAAACTGCTCACATTTATGATGATTGCAGCATGTTGCAATCACACGATTGCTATTTGCGACCTTCTCAAGCCAGCTTCCGACAAGCAAAGTTAATTTGTTGCAGTGGACTTGAAGATTTGCTTAATAACTATGTGATTCACTTAACAACCATGTGATTTGTTTAATAATTATAGTAAGAATGGTCATAAAATTGGGTCTCCACATGATGACTCACTTAACAATTGCATTGCTTAGTTATCAAAATTCCAGTGCCAATTGTTGTAAATTGAGGATTATCTGTAGAGGTTTATGGCGTTCTTATAGCATCAGCTACTCAACATGGAAGTAATAGGAAACTTGTTCCCATTATTATTTTGGCTTCATGACAGTAAGATATTCTAGCAGATGTTGTAAATTGCTAAGAGTGTAATAATTTGGTATCTAATGAAAAATGATAATTTAACTTTCCTAGTAATATATATGAGCCTGGCTTTATTATGTGCTAGACTTTTGCAAAGTGAGCCAGTTTGGTCTAGTGGTTAAGGCATCAGACAAGAAGTTGGGAAACCATGAGTTCTAATTCCGCCATAGGCACAAAACCAACTGGGTGACCTTGACTAGTCACTCTCTGAGCCCTGGGAAGCAGATAAGGGCAAGCCACTGCTGAAAATCTTGCCAAGAAAATTGCAGGAACCTATCCAGGCAATTGCCAGGAGTAAAAAACTAACTGGAAGGCACACATACAGAGACAAAAAAAGATGCAAAAGTTAATCTCCCAATCTTCTCATAATTTTCTGTGGTCAGCAAAACAAAATCTTGGCTATAGCTTCAAAATGGATTTATTTCTGATATTTCTTTGCAAGCAACAAGAAATTTTCTCTTATCAGATACTTCATTGCAGACATGCAAATTACTGTTCTACCACGGTGACCTTGAATGTGCGTTACTGCTGTCTTTGGTGTCAGTCAGTTGCTGTCACTCATACCTGTGGGGATGAGAGTAAAGTTTAATTCAAAATATTTTTACCAGTCCTTATCTACTCCTGCTTCAAGGAAGTTCTTGAATTGCAAGGGAAGTCACTAAATTTCTGAAAGGGTCTCTCCCTATACTTGATGATCAGAGATTGGGGTTGGGTCCAATATTGTTTAATGTTTTGTAGACAATACCTATGCTGGAGAAGCAAAATAAATAGATAAAAGAACAAGCTTGTTCTTCCTGAGGCTGTAAGATCAATTAATAGGAGAAGCAAAATTGGAAAAAGGACAATTCTCCCTCCTTTCTGCTTGCTGGGCCTTAATGTGGGATTAAGACTATATTTTCTTTTCAATGTTAGCTTTTCTCAAAGATTAAGATTAATAGTAATGAATTATTTAGCAAATTATATACTTTTCTACTTTAGATAATAATTTCCCATTAAATTATAGGGAATGGCCAGCGAATTTGATATGTAACGTGGTGAAGTGTTTTCTTCTGCAATATTGTGTTTTTGCCAATGCATGATTTTTTTGTGTGAGTTTATTGCTTTTTAGTAGTTTATTCTATTGCACTCTTTTTTTTTTAGAAAAACAGCCCATGGTATCCTTAAATAAGATGAGCAGCATAGCCTAATATTACAGATATTTCTTTAGATGGTGTTCTCACATGAATCTGACTTGTTCTAAGTAGTTACGTAGAATTGTTGTCTTATGCTAGCCCTATAACACATCTTTCTCATTTTGCAGACTGTGTCCATTCTAGAACAAAGATTGACATTAACAGAAGACAAGCTGAAGGAGTGTCTTGAGAATCAACAAAAAATTGCTCAGAGTAAAGCTAACTGATTCTCCCCCAAAGCTGAAGACATTTGGTGTGAATGGTTTTAAAGTGAAACGTATTTTATTAGAATAAACTGTATAGCTAATAATGTTTGTAAATACATTTTGGTTAAGATTAAACTTTCCTTTCTTATTAAAAATGCCCAGAAGTGTTGCTTGGCTTTACTGTTCTGATGTCCAAAGTTTATTTAGCAAAAACATTTCAAATCTAAACAAAAATGAAATGAAAGTAGAAATGGATATTCTTATTTTGAAACCAATCTTTTCGAACTTGAAGTAGACTTGTTGAAATATTGTGTGTGGGTGCATTCATGCATATGACACACTGTGGGAGTTTTTCATTAAAAAATGGAAGACGTCTCAATTACAAATGTGCTGCATAAAGTTCAAATTGTGTTTTTTTTAAAAAAACAAAAACACCATGATTTCTGCTTGAATCTCAAATGCCAGAAGAACTGAAATATTATTTATACAGAGAGATCTATGGTTTATACCTGTCTTTTTCTCTGTTTGCTTTTTATTCCAGGAATTCTAGGTGTTTTATTTAGCAGAGTGTCCCATCCACCGCTTCCTTTTATTCCCAATATAAGAAAATTGTGGGGTAGGTTGGGCTGAGAAATGAGATAATCTGTTTAAAGTCCTCCACTGAAGTTCTGTGGCTGAGGGTGGTTCTGAACTTGGATCTTCCTCATCCTGTCCAACTTCTAAATGAATACACCATGCTGATTCCCATACTTCTGATATTATGTTTCTCTGTAAAAAAAAAAAAGTACATTGCTCTTCTATTTTAATGTTAATTTAAACATTATTTGTCTGGTTATCAAACCTCAGAACCTTTAGTATATTTTCTCTGTTTGTCTGTTTCAGATCTGTACGTTTGTTCCTAGTCATAGACTTGTTTGCCGTAACTGCCTACCCCATACTTCTATTATTTACAAATGGTACCTGTAATTACTTCCCCCCCGAAACATTCATTAATTTGGTGTTTTTTAAATATAAGAATATAGAAACTGAAACAAGAAAAGACAAAGAAAGTGCAGAAAAAGGAAATAAGAGAAATAGAAAAGAAAAAAATAAGAATGTAAGTAAAAAGAAATGTATAAAGAAATGACTTCCCGCCTTTATCACAGGTATAAACACACCTTCTTTTAAAATACTAAAAAGTGATGTTCTTCCCATATCCATCTCTTAACTGGAAACAAACTCATAAAACATCATCGTTTCAATGCTGATGTCAGCAAAAATCCATTAAGGGTTACCAGAGATACCGGTAACAATGTATCTATTTGAGCCTTGATCAAATAAATCAACTTTATATTCCTTTTATTTCTAACAATCTTGATCTTTACTCCTTTCAAATAAGGTCCTAGAATTTTTTTCCCATTTTTTTTTTTGTTCCTTCAGACAAAATTTTTGAAAGCTTTTAACAAGCTTCTTTTGTAGTTTCAATATAAGAACATTATCCAGGTCACTCTCTTGATTCATTATTTCTACATGGTTTTGAATTATTAAGACATCAGCTGGTTCTTTTCTATGTCCAATATAACATTTTTTCCATGTCATTCTTGTAGTCTGTCATTTTAAAATCCACTTTCAGTTGCAGATAAGTACACATAAAGTGATATTTCTATACTAGATATATATTAACTTTTGTGGCCCTTCTGCTTATGGGGGTATTTTCATGTGGTTCTGAATATTCATACAGATGAATGAATAGGCCTTATCCAAATCATCCGTTGCTATACCTTGGATGTTCTAAATGGCTGGGCAGTATTTCAAACTTGCATTGAGAATAAGTCACAGGCACTGAAAAGTCCCAAGCAATTTATACCCAAGTGAGAAGCCCAACCACTATAGCTGTAACCTAAGGAATTGAAGCACTCACCAAGATGTTGCACAGTTTATCGAAGTTTGCTTTGATCTCTTGGTTGCCCATTAAGTAACAAAGTTGTAGATGAAGTAGCAATAAACCTGTAGTAAGAGTGCATATAAAGCTGGTGATCTGCTATCATTACTTCGACAATCTCTTGATAATGCTTCTCCCCCCCCCCCTGGTTTCCCCTTTAAGATAAGTTCTCTTTAATTTTTTTATCAGTCTGATCAATATAACTTTCATGCATTATAGTCACAATTCTAATTAGTACTCACAGAGTTTGTTTACATATCTTGCCAAACTGTGGTTTAATTATACTTTGTTGAATCAGCCATAAGGTTCAAACAGCAGATTAAACCCAGGGTTAAATTGCATTTTGACTTAGTGTGGCGTGTGATTTCAAGTACATCAGTAGCTTCAAATAATATTTCTAATCGGAGAGGATCACAAATATACTTATCCCTTGCATGTAACTTCATGAAACAGCTGCATTCCTCATCTTGCAAACTGTTTTTAGGAAATAACTCAATAGTTGTCTGATGCAAATTCCTGTTTAAGTACTCCATCGATATATACAGCTTAGGAAATGAGTTGTGGCTGGATCTGGAGCAGATTACAAAGAGTTAAGGGACTTTTTTTGGCATCTCAGAGGCCAATGCTAAGCCAAGTTCTTAAAACAGCAGTTTAATTTGTTGCCATTAACTTTGCCAAACATATGACCTCACTGAAGTTTTTAGTAACAGCTCTTTTCATTTGGAATACTCCCTAGGGCCTGAAGCAAAGGAATATTTTTGGCTCTTGTGGGCATGGAACATGTTAAAACGTACTCAAATACAGTGAAAAAAAGCAGTGTTTAAGCAATGCCCACTTTCCTTCCTGTCTAGGACTTTAAACTAAAGCAGTGTTGTGGTTAATTTGTAATTATATAGTGCTGTATATTTCTTTCCATATGAAGGATGGAAAAAAGCTACATGTCAACGATCCAGCATGAGATATAGTTTCTCTACTCCCATTCTCACAACGACAATGTAATCTGGTAGTAAAATGAAGTCCCATTTTCTATTAACTCTAGTGTCTTCATTCTTTATCTAATCTAGCTTTTATTTTTTCTTACTTTAGCACCAATAGGTACTGGGTTTCCCCTAAAATAAGCCCTCCCTGAAAATAAACCCTCCCTGAAAATATTTAAACGCATGCACAGCCGGTCCCCGCCATTTCCTCTGGTTAGGGTTAGGGAGACAGAGCTGGAAATCAGGTAAGACGGCAAGAGGAGCCCTGTCTTGCTCCATGCGCCCCAAAATAATAAGACCTCTCCGAAAATAAGGCCAAGTGCTTATTTCAGGGTTCAAAAAAATATAAGACAGGGTCTTATTTTCAGGGGAACACGGTATTTAAAATTTATAGCTTTAGTTGATGCATTGAATGATCTCACTTCCAACTGGTTGTGGGAAAAAGGCCACTCTGGGCTTATCATGGAAACATACTTTGATGTTCAATCAAAGTCCTTTCCCAACTCAAAGTGTAGTTGAAATTCCGGAAGTTGTTATTCTACTATTTGGAGGCCATCAAATTGTGGAAAAGTGGAGTAGGCAATACGATCATCACAGTTATAATTAACCATAATTTGACTCTTGGTTACAGAACATTACCTTATAATTAAAGAGAAAGCACTGAGAGACATGTTTGCATTCTTGTTCTATATCCACATAGTCACTGTGAGCACAACTATTTTAAATTTCCATATGCCTCCATGGCTCATTCTGATAGGTATAACCAGTAATTTTGTACATATGTAATATGCATGAACTGGTCTCAATATACATTTCCAAGAATGGATAAGAATAGCTGTTTAAATACAGAGTTCTTACTCATTTCAGTTTCTCATTTTCTAAGCCAGCTTTAAATTCTGGGTTTAACATGGCCTTTTAAGTTACAAAAGTCCATTCCTACTGTTGTTATTTTAACACTGATAATTTTTTTTACTCAAATAAGTGTTTGGGGCAGTGGCAGTGATGGGTTGCCCCCTGTTCAGACCCGTTCACAAGAACTGGTAGTAAAACTGGTGGGAGGCCCCGCCCCCCGCCCCCCGCCCCAGATGTTGTCTGGTGATCTGCACATGCGCAGAAGCTGTGCATGTGCAGAAGCAAGGCGCGTGTGCAATCCTATTGCAAAACGGTAGTAAAGGTAAGTAAAACCCATCCCTGGGCAGAGGTCTACAAACTTGGCAGCTTTAAGACTTGTGAACTTCAACTTCCAGAATTCTCCAGCCAGCATAGCATAGCTGGCTGGAGAATTCTGGGAATTGAAGACCACAAATCTTAATGCTGCCAAGTTTGGGGACCCTTGGTCTGGGATAAATGATGAATCATATGTGTTTTAACAATGGGCTTGCCTAGAAGGAGCAAAAAAGTTGACCCAGGTAACAATAACACTAGTGTGGAAACTCCCTCTGAATGTAAACCTTCAATATGGGATTAGATTTATAACATGTATAAATGCTTTATAGTGGCTTCCCTGGAATACTTATAGAGACAAACATTACCAAAGATGGCGGAAGGAGTAGCATTCATTTTGAACAGATTCTAGACCTAGACAGAGCGCTAAGTAACACTGGAAATAGCTGGACCTGATTGCCATTTTACTCTGTTCTGGCATTTTGCAGCAATACTTTGTCAAGGAAATTTAACATAGGCACAGTCAGCTGCCTAGCACTGCTTAGAGCAGGAAGGCTGGATCTGGTGTTTACTACTGAGATTCCTCTGGGTCGTTCGCTCTCAGAGACCTGCCTAGCATTGCATGTGTTATTCCGCAAATTTAAGTTAGAAAGGTTAAATTGCTCCACTGGGCTCTTTGTTTCAATCTGTATTTGGGGAAGAATGTTCCTCTCCTAGCATCTGCTTAAAATCTTCTTTCTGGGCAGTTCCAGCAGAGAAAATAAATCTGCATCAGTTCAAGAGATCGGGTCCACACATAACTGCATGTGCAGTTGATTAGTTTCCATGGCTAACAATAAACTTGGAATGCTCACTTCATTCTCACATACTCTACCAAAGAGTAGATTTAAGTCCCTTTTTCTTGATTGTGCCACTCTGGCCTTGCACCATTTCTTCTTTAGTTTCCCCAGTGTGGCGAAGAGCCACCATAATAATTTCCCCACATAAATGGTTAACATGTGTAGTTTGACCACCGAAAGAGTTAACGGAGTAACTGCAGTGCGGGTTGCTTGAATGAAGTTCAGCATTGCTTCACTTCCCTTTTGCACTCCCTCGGTGAGTATTTTTTTAACAGCTGTCTGGGATCTGTTCCATTCAGACTTCCCTTAGTGTGGGCCTATGAAAACATGCAGTCTGGTACTCTCAGTAAAGTTTCCATTGTCACACCCTTTACGGGAAAGAAAAGGAAAAGAACCTAGAATGCTTCCATTTAATATGTAGAATATCTTCTGCTTATCCTAGTTGAATGAAGGTAGGGCAAATCTATCATTGTCTGATGCACAGAAGCCTCCAAAACAGGGGTCCCCAACAGGGGTGGGTTCCAAATCCCTTCACTACCGGTTCGCTCGTGTGTGCAGAAGTGTCCGGGTGAGTGGGCAGAGCCTCCCGCCGCCGCTACCTGTTCGCCCGATTTGGTGTGAACCGGTAGCAACCCACCACTGGTCCCCAATCCCTGGGCTGTGCTCCCAATACCAGGCTGTGGCCTCTTCGGAACTGGGCCGCACGATAAGTGGGCCAGTGTGCATGCACATGTACCTCAACTTTTGCATGTGCAGCTCAATTCGCGTGAACGGCAGGCTGGCACACATGTGCATGCACACGCAGCTCAACTTGCATGCGCTTCCGCCCCCCCCCAGCCAAGCCGCCAAACTGTAAAGCCGTGAAGGTTGGGGACCACTGCCCCACAACACTTGAGCATCTTTCCTATTGAGCTGCTTAGCTGCAAATGCCTCTTGAAATACAAATGAAGGAAAGAAGAACAACTTACAGCATTGAAGCAGGATTTTTCCTATTTTCCTTTGTAATAATTGTTTAATAAATGTAGCCAGCAGTACTTTTAAGAGATTATGAGGACAACCAGCAGCAAGGTGGATGGACTCAATTACAGTGGTGATGGAGGCACTTTTGGAATACTTGAAGGACCTGGGTAGGGATTATCTTAGAGGAAGATTGTCATGGAGAATAGCTATGTGGTTGCTAAAAGTTGACACTGATTTAATGGTAAATACCGGTAATCGGCAGCAGTCTACTGATTGTTACTAGTGTGTCAGCAGCCTCGAATTTTCTGTACCAGGCTGCTGGTACACTAGTGATGTCAAATCCTCCATTTGCCTCCATTTGTGATACTCAGTAAGTCAGGATCAGGATCATATACTGAACTATAACATGAACATCACTGGGCCCTTGTGTGGCTGAAAAAAATGAATTATTAATGTGGTCAGATAATAAATGTGTTACAGAAAGCTTCAGCAATAATCTAGCATAGCTCTCAGTTAAATTACCAGCTGGAAGAGCAGAGTTTTTTGAGGCATGTGGGGGAGGAACACCAACAAGTTCAGATTTTGTGCGGTCTGAGGAAAAGACAGCCTTTTCTTGTAATCGCCCCTTAATAAAAAGAATGCTCCCTTTCTATTCAGTAGATAGCTACCACCAATCTTTTAGCTTGGGATTGGAGACTGTCCTGCACCACAGAGACAGTAGATGTGTGGGAAGTTGAAAAGTGTTCTGTTGTCAGGCTGCTTTTTTGTGCCATCCAGCCCAGGGGTGGGTTCTACTTACCTTTACTACCGGTTTGCAATGGGGCTGCGCGTGTGTGCGCAGAAGCATTTTGATGACGTCGGGGGTCGGTGGGTGGAGCCTCCTGTCGGTTTTACTACCGGTTCTATAGAACCGGTGCGAACTGGGGGCAACCCACCACTGATCCAGCCTCAGCATACTAGAGACTAATACAAATGTTTTTTTCAGGGATGGGTGAAAGCTTGTGGAGGGCAGGAGAGAGAAAGCAGTGGTAATGGGAAGCTCTAACATTGTTATTCTATTTTCCTTTGATTTGTTAGAGGTGGTTCATTTGCCCCCTAATTTGGCAACTACTCTTCACTTGAAAGAAGAAATTAATCTTCCATGGCTAGCAACACTCAGACCTATACACGTATTCATATACACCTTTGACAAAGATACTTCCTTGTCACCATGTTCTGTTTGAAATGTTGAATACAATGGTGCAGAGACATCTTCAGCGCCTTTGCTCAATATTCCTGATGTGTCTTTCCCTGCTCATAAAACAAGTAAAGTCAATATGAGCAGTCTGCTCTAATTCAGATTTATGAGAGGAAAAGTTAACAAAGATGATTGTGGTTTGCCAGCAGAGCCATTTCCAATGCTGAATTCGTTAGGGCAGAAAGTCAATGGTTGAGCTTAATGTCATTCAGTGTACTCCAGTGTAAAAAAGGGGGGTGACTGACTAGATTGGGACTGTTGCTTCCATGTACACACACAGCAGTGGTGGGTTGCTCCCGGTTCGGTCCGGTTCTATAGAACCAGTAGTAAAACTAGTGGGAGGCTCCGCCCACCAACCACGACATCATCATGGGTGATCTGCGCATGTGCAGAAGTGCATATGCGCGCTCCCGCTGCAAACCGGTAGTAAAGGTAAGTGGAACCCACCCCAGACACACAGGATTATGATATGAAGCACTCAGACTCTGTTGATCAGAGAAAAGATTTAGGCTACACTTGTTCAAATTGTTCTTAAAAGCTATCCACATTACACTTACTTCCTTGTTAGGAAAAGCATATCTGCTGATTTAAAAAACAAAACAAAAACAAAATAGAATTGGTTTATAATTCCTGGCCGTGGAAACTCCTTAAAAGCAAAACAAAATAAAAATAAATGGAAAATAGCGATCGCTCCCATTCTGGAGGAGCTCTGGGGACTGTAAAAATGCTCAGGTTTTCTGAAGTTGAAACCTCAAAAGCAGTTTGGGATTTTTAGACTTGGGGAATTCTAATATTAACTGATTTATTTGACTTTTAAATAACTTGTAAGATGACCACCCTATTAACAGTTGACATAGATTTTTTTTTTAAATTGAGAGTGGTTTGGGAGGCAGCAACAATTTTAGATAATTCAGGAAATATGGATTGTAATACAGGCAAGTCCTTGAATTATAACAGTACATTTAGTGACCATTCAAATTTAAAATGGCACTGAAAAAGTGACTTATGACTGTTTTTCACACTTCCAAGCATTGCAGCATCCCCATGGTCACGTGATCAAAATTCAGATGCTTGGCAACTGATTCATATTTATGTCATCACCTTTTGCGACTTTCTGATAAGCAAAGTCAATGGGGAACCCAGATTCACTTTACAATCGTGTTACTAACTTAACAAATGCAATGATTCACTTAACACCTGTGGCATGAAAAGTCGTAAAATGGGGAAAACTCACTTAACAAATGTTTCGCTTAGCAACATAGATTTTGGGCTCAACTGTGGTCGTAATTCAAGGACTACCTGTAATACAATTTCAGAGGACTCTCTGATGGGAACTCTGTCTTACTCAACCAAGTAGGGCTCCTTGAGGTAAAGCCAGTGGTGGGTTGCCCCTGGTTCGCACAGGTTCTATAGAACCGGTAGTAAAACTGGAGGGAGGCTCTGCCCACCAACCCTGACGTCATCAAAATACTTCTGCGCATGCGCAGAAGCTTCTGCGCTTGCGCACGGCCCTGCTGCAAACCAGTAGTAAAGGTAAGAAGAACCCACCCCTGGGTAAAGCTGTGGGTCAGAGACAGTCTAGACACAATGTGCAGAACTGCACATTTTCTTATGCCTATAGAAAACTCTATATAAACTGCGTTCATGCATTCTGCTCAACCACAAATCTTTGTTTTTCAAATATGAATAATCCCAATCACATTGTATTGTAATGTGTTGTATGAATCTGTCTACCATGGTACACAATGACATGACTTGTTATTTTTGGCTAAGCATGGTATATGAACACAGCTAATATAGTTGGTTAACCATGGTTTAGAAGCTTAATGTATTTCACAAACAAAACTATTATATAAATTGCTAATAGGTTTACCTGAGGTTCACCTTGTCTTGAAAACATTTTCTTTTACAAAGCAAAAATGGGCCAGGTAATGATTATTTAAATTATACATTGTCTCTGGCTATCCTATAATAGTGTAAAGATAAGATGCTTTGTTACTATGCTGTGCAGCATAGTAAACAGCTAAACAGCATTTTGCTGCCTTATCAAAGCAGTATGTACATGAATATGTATGTGCACATGTGTGTACATATAAAAGACATCAAAATAATATCCAAAGTATGATTTCAACATAAATTTTAGGCAGTTGAAACAGCAGCTGTGGGAGGAAGGCTAAAATGTGAAAACATATAAAAGAAACAGCAGATCACACTAATCGGGGAAGAGAATTCCAAAATGTTACGGCCATCATAAAAATGGCCCAAGCTCTGCTAGATTTGTGATAGGCCTCTTTCTGAAGTACCACATTCAGAAGGTCTATGTCTGTATACATCTAAGAATACACAACCAGAAGATTCCTGGCAGATTTTTCTGCCAAAGTGTCAAGCCTATCAGGGGGACGATCAAGGTCAAGATAATCTTTGTGTGTACTTTAACAAAATCTATAAAGCTCATCCCAAACTTTCACTGCCCCCATTCAAGGACAACAAGGTCAAGGTGGCACAGCAGACTAAAGCACTGTTATTAACATCAGCTGCCTGCATTTACTGCAAGTTCAAATCTCACTAGGCTCAAGGTTGACTCAGCCTTCCATCCTTTCTAAGGTAGGTAAAATGAGGACCCAGATTGTGCGGGCAATAAGCTGACTTTGTGTGAATATATATAAACGCATGAAGGCTATTGCTTAACGCATTGTAAACCGCCCTGAGTCTCTGGAGAAGAGTGGCATATAAATCAAATTTTTTAAAAAAAGGTGGGGGCTGTTCTGAATTTTTTTTCTCATGCCTTCTGCTTTCCCAGAGTTGAGCAAAAATCTTCTCTCCCTCTTCTTTCTCAAGACCCAAATTAAATTCCTCTGCACCAAATGATCTGGGCAGACAATGATCTGGCCTTGGTTTATTCATCTTCGGAAGACAAACAGTCACGAGTCAGTGTGTGTATCTAGGCATGTACATTTTCATTATTTATATGTATGAGCACAGATAGATCTGTTAGCCCTTGACTTCAGTTTTGGGACATTTATCAATGTGAGGCAATCTATGGCCCATTTTTGTGGCCTGCAAAACATGTGACTATATCTCTGAAATTCAGTGGCAAATAGGCATTTTTGGACTATGCAAAGTTTCCCTCTTTCTGGACCAGAATACAAGGACTTGGGCCTAGAGGACTGGCAGTGATGGTCTTACTCTGCAAGAAAATGGCTGAGCAGAAAATTAAAGATCAGATGAGACCTTTGTCCAACCTTCTAGTATTGCTTTCCTATTTGCCAGACCATCACAGCATCCTTCTCTATGGTACAGAGAGTTGGTTTTGGAAAAGGAACATCTTTTTCCATGCTGTCTGTTTGGCTTAGCAATTGGCAGCACTACCATGCCAAAACAACTTTCCTGGCTCTTCTAACCCATTCCTGCTTCGCAAGACAGATTAGAATCATGGGTACAGCTTGGTTTCTTTTCTCCAGAAATCCAAACATACTAATAGTGCTTTGTACAAGAATGTTGCAGAACAATAGCAACTACAGGACATGATCTCTGAAGCGAAAAAGATGGAAACATTCAGTATTACTCACAATGGAGGAATGGTGAAGATAATAGAACTTGCTGAGATGGCTAAATTGACTTCTTTGAGCAGAGAAAAGGCAATATCTATATTTACTGATGACTGGAAACCCCTTTTAGATTTTTTTTTGTATAAAACAAGAAATGAACTAATGATTTATGATTTTGAAGTTTAGACAGGATGGCTTATGGAAAGAGGAGAGGTATGATGCAGTCATGGAGTAAGAGGCAAATTTACGATTGTAGTAATAACCTCTGTAAATACTTCTTTGTATCTTTTTTTCTTTCTTTTCTATTTTTATTATTTACACTTTTACCTTTCTCTTTAATTCGTTTTCCTGCTTTATATTACTTTATCGTCCTTTTAAAAAAATCTTTAATAAAAATTGCAGAAAATAGCAACTACAGAAAATAATCTGGGATAAGAGAGAGATAGGAACACAGAGCAGTGTGTGTGCATTGTAAATGACTCAATAATTAGCAGCCAACCTGAACTCTCCCAGCAACTGTTCATACCAATTTCTAAAGGACTGCAGGAGGCTTAGCAACCTCCAGCCTTGTGTCTATTTGAAAACTCTGGCTGAACAATCAGTTAGATCAACTGCCATGTTCTGTAAGTGCAATCCATACACTTAGAAGTGAGAAGAAAACTCTGGAGCCAGCAATCTAAAGGTTTAGATATTGATCCATTTTACTTACGGAATTACCTTAATACTGCACAGAATTCCTTACCTAGCTATTTCACAGTCAGCTTTTAAAAGACTGATTTGCTGTTTCCAATGGGAGAAATCATTTGACTGTACCTTGATGTGGAGTTTTTGTTCCCAATAGTAAGATTAATAGAGTAAGCCATCCACAACCGTCTACCATACTAATGTAAGCACTGAGATACATTAGACAGAACCCTAAATGTTTGGTGTTCAAGGAACATCAAAAGAATATCTGGTCCAATGTGAAGGCAGGAATCCTTCAAATATTGTAAAATGCCAGGTCTTCAAGGTTTCTGAGGTGAGCAGGGTTGGGGCTGTTCAGATCTTGGCCTGTTTTATGTTCCAAAGGAAAAAGCATTAGATTCAAAAAACCCAATTGAGGGTATGTGGAGCAATGGCATGCTGCCCAGTCTAAGGTCAGCTAGGAACAATAGCAGTGAGGCAGTCCCTCAGAAAGTCTGGCTCCATGCCATGTAGGGCTTTATAGGTAATAACCAGCCCCATGCATGTAGCCTCTTGAATACACCCAGAAGCAAATTGGGAGCCAGTGCTAGTTGCAGAATAAAGCTGTAACATTAAAACAATGTTTAATTACAATATTACTCTGTTATAAAAGACAACATACTTTAAATATGAAACAAACGTTTTATGTACGGTATAAATAGTACATGGTGTGAGGGAGGGAGGGAGGGTCAGTCAGCTAAGCTTATCTGAGGGCAGGGGATGGGAAAGGGGGTGAATCTTGTTCTTGTTGAGGGCAGGCCAGTAAGAGAGTGCCCTCCTTCCTGTTCCCATCTCATTCCCATTCTGTGCTCTCCTCCCTCATTCACTTACTGGTCCCATCAACTCATACATTCACCCCAAACATATAACCAAACACATTCCATTTATCCTGGCCCTTGAAGCAGTCCTTGGACCTCACTTCAGATTGTATCTACTCCTTTGCACTTGGCAGTCTTAAATACCCTGTCAACCCCAGTCCTCTCCACCTGTTCCAAAGGGGAACAAGATGTAACAAGTCTGAGGTGATAGACCATAAGTACCAAGAGAAGGTCAAAGGCCAGCATCCAGCCATCTAGTTCAGATGATGACACCCACCAGGATCTGGGAGGATACCATAGATCTTCTTGTGCCAAAAGCATCACTGAGGCCAGCACTGTTAGACCTTACAGCCAAAAGAGAGTTCGAATTTTTTAATTAAAATTTTAATTTTGAACAATCTGTTTTTACGAAGCATCTGTATCACAGCAGGTTACAATAATTTGGATAAAAGGCAACTGGAAAAATGTCCAATACAAATGTTCATAGAACAGTTTTACTGGCCTCTATCCAGGCAAAGTTTTTAATCAAAAACATGAAATAGATCCACCTGCTTATATTAAGCATATTAGAAAGAAAACTAATTGGATTATTTTTATTTGGACCTGACTTGTTGATTCAATATTTAATATTAAGATTGTATATCTTAATTGTTGTGAGCCGCCCTGAATCCTATGGAGATAGGGCGGCATATAAATCTAATTAAAATTTAAAAAATTTTTTTAAAAGGAATTCTATATTGAATGGACTGATCAAGGAATGGGAGAAGGGGAGATGGTTTAGAAATTAAAAGCTGTGTCTACTGTCCTCAAATTTTTAACAAAAGTTTTGATTAGAAATTTCTTTTTAAGAAGAATATGAAGAGTCTAATATTTGCTTAATTTGTACCTAATGAAGACTGAGTTTGTAATAATATGAATTATTATATCTAAAAAACATTAAATATTTCCAATTCAAATAAAACTATGCTGCTTGATAGAATATCAGTTTAAAAAACTAAACTGGTTACAGTTTTCAAATGTGAATGTAAGTTTTCACGTTTTGACATGTTAGAGACCTGGGTTTCACTAATAACCATGATGATTAGTGCACAATTATTTCTCCTTGTACCACAGAGCATCAAGCAACACAAAACTTTGGATAGTTCTAAAACTGAAGATTCTATTTAAGACCCATGACTCCTCCTAAATCTTCAGAGATGTTAGGATTGTCACGATACTGGGAACTGCCGCTCCAACACCTATGGAGAACAATGCCCAGGTGGGTTATTTTGTTTTGTTTTATTATTTTATTATTTTATTTATTTTATAATTTATTTGCTGTATGAAAAGAGTGAGAAATAGGAAGGGGGAGAGAGAGAGAGGCTTGATTTGTGCTTAAGTAGAAGCTCTGATATTCACAGATATCTGGTTGAAGGAAAGGCCAAAAACGCAGGAATATCTAAATATCCGATTGTTGCCATGGGTTGAAGTATTGGAGGTGAGCAGAGCTTCCAGGGAGAGGAAGAAATGTGATTACAGATGTGTATGTTTCAACGTTAACACCTTTCCTCTAATTTACTTTCTGCCTTAGAAAGTAACACAACATACCAACATCCACAATTCCTATGACAGGTCTATTCAAGAAAAAGCAATATTTTGATGGAAAATGCAACATGCTTCTCAATTAATACCAATAGTTTTCCAAGCCTACCTGTATAATTTAGTTCAGATACCTATAGAAACTCTCAACTCCAATAACTACTGTATCTTTTAAGCAAATCCTAAGAGCAGTTTTGGCCTTGGCTCCAATGCAACCTAATCCCAGTAATATCAGGCTACCAAAGCCCATCAAGAATGATTGTTTTATGCAGTCTGCAACTGGATCGTGGTTCCTATTTAATCAATTATCAATGCCACATCAGCTTCTATACACTATAATATGTAATTGCATGATTTAAGTCTTTAATCTTAAAAAAATGGTATTAGTAGATATTCAAACCCATTAGTTGATATTCAAACTCATTCCCTTCCTGAGAGATATTGACATGTGATGCATGTTAAGTTTCACTAACTGAATGTGGGTGATTTGTTCATTGTCATCAACATATGTAGGAAGCTAGAGTGCATTTCGGGAATAGTTTGCTTTTCAAGTTCTGTAATTCACATACCAAATTGCTTTTGGGTGGGGGGAAGGGGGTTATTATTAAGTTATAGAGATGCAAATATTCTCTTTCTCAGTCTCCATGCACAATGCAGACTCACACAAAAGATGTGCAATAATTACTAGATACACTAACACATAAATCTAAAACATAATTGGCATCCTTCAAAGGGGGAATTTTCTTCTTGTGATGGAGAACTTTTCTGGAGTTAACAGACCACAAATGTCTACATTCTAATAGGGGATCTTGGAGGAATCCTACACTTTTGACTTTTCATAGTTCCCCTTTCATGGGAACTTCAGTAGAGAGCTCCCTCCTTCCCCTAAATTGGCTCTGCGGCTTCTGCAACTAGATTGTGATTGCTATTTAATCAATTAAAGATCACGTCATGCCCTTTACCATGCCAGATGGCTGCCTCCACTACCAGTAAAAAGACTCTTCCTGCAAAGACTCAGCACTTGATCAGCTTGGCCATATGTATGAGTGTAGGATAGAGCTCTCTGTGTGAATATGCTTGGAATCTGTTTCTCAGCCCATTACTATGACCCTCTATCTGGGGAAGAGGTTCTTAGGCTGGAATTTATATCTTTGTACCTTTCTCTGCTTAGAGTTTGCTTGCCTGTAGTTCAAGAAGAGAATCAAGCTGAAGCCTATCCTCCTTGTACAGACCCAACTTGACCTCAAAATTCCCAGTATATAAGCAATAGGACTTAGACTTACTGTATATACCACTTCACAGTGCTTTATAACTCGCTCTAAGCAGTTTACAGAGTCAGCATATTGCTGCCAACAATCTGGATCCTCATTTTACCATCCTCAGAAGGATGGAAAGGTGAGTCAACCTTGAGCCAGTCAGAATCGAACTGTTGGCAGTTGGCAGAGCTAGCCTACAATACTGCATTCTAACCACTGCTCCACCACGGCTCTATTGTATAGTATAACAAATCTAAACCCATTCCCCAACACTATTTACTTATCTACATACTTATCCAGCACATGTCTAGTTAGAGGACATATTTGGAGAGCCCAACAAATTTGAAAGTCCATCTGCAAATAGAAATGAGTAAATCAAGCAGTCCTGTCTAGCAACCTCTGTTTTTCTTCCTGGACCATGTGACTCTATTTCCAATGAGAAGAACATTCTAAGTGCCAAGTTAGGGGCTGATGAAAAAAATTTCTGGCATTGGGCATAGAGCTGTAGGAGACAAATAGATGATGTAAGTGTGTTCCAGCTCTGTGCCTACAATTCCGTCCAATTTGGCTATTTCTTCTGTATTTTTTTTTCCAGTGGATAGATCTGTCAACATTAAAAAGGCGTTTTACCTGTGAAAAATACAGGTAGTCCTTGACCTACAACTATTCATTTACTGACTGTTCAAAATTACAACAACATAACAGAAAAAAGTGACATGACATTTTTCACATTTAGGACCTGGGTACTTACGGGACCACCTTCTGCTACCGACAGCCTCCCACCAACCAGTACGCTCCCACAGGGCGAGGCTCCTCAGGGTGCTGTCGGTCAGACAATGTCGACTGGCGACCCCCCGGGGGACAGCCTTCTCAGTGGAGGCTTCTGCCCTCTGGAACGAGCTGCCCCCGGAGGTACGGAGGTGTTCTGTCCCTGTCTCCCACATGCACAAACACCCACCCCAAAGGATTAAATAATTGTTCCAAAACAGTCAAAGGTTTGTTATCAAAACTTGGCAGCAACGCAGCAGCTGCCTGCCAAGAGCTTTTACTCCAAGAAGGAGGGGTTGTTCCTCCACCAGATAACACAAAAATACAGACAGTTGAATCAGTCCAGTAACAGAAACCCACAACAGATTAGGCGTTGTTCGTCCAGAAGTGCAAGTGACTCGCCAGAGTTTTTGCTTTGTCTGTCGCAGAGCTGGAATGGCCATCACCCTCCCTTATATAGCCTGTGGGATGTGGTCCAGTGACTCAGCTCAATCTCTGGCACACCTCCTCATCTGCTGTGACCGTTTAGCACGCCGACGCTGGCGTGGATCCAGCCATAACTTGTCTCCCTCATCACTCTCCGACAGATCGGAGACACCTGGCTCCTGGCCAATCTCCTCTCCTTCGGCCGACACCTGAGGAATTGCCAGAGAGGAGGGGCCGGGAGAGGGAGGCCTGGCCGGCTCCTCTCCTTCATGCTCGGAGCCTTCTTCCTCCGATATGATGGACTCGGGGGTCAGAGCCGCAACAGGAGGATCCCGGACTTGTGCACCTTCCACCGTGCCCTGAAGACTTTGTTATTCCAGGAGTCGGGCTAGCCTAATTTTAACGGTTTTAAATTTTAAATTGGATTTTAATGGGATGTTTTTAATTGTGGGCCAAAGTATTTAATCTGGTTTTAAATTGTTTTTAACTTTTATATTTATGTATTTGATCTTGACTGTTCACCGCCCTGAGACCTTCAGGAGAAGGGCGGTATATAAATATAATAAATAAATAAATTTACTACTGTTGCAGCATCCCCATGGTCACATGATCAAAATTCAGGCAGTTGTCAACTACTCACATTTAGGACAGTTGCAGTGTGCAGGGATCATGTGATCATCTTTTGAGACCTTTTGACAAGCAAACTCAATGGGTTAACCAAGGGGTGGGCAAATGTGGCTCTTTTACAACCTGTGGGCTTCAACTCCCAGAATTCCTGAGACAGCTTTCTCAGGAATTCTGGGAGTTGAAGTCCACAGGTTGTAAAAGAGCCATATTTGCCCACCCCTGGGTTATCAACTGCAATGATTCACTTAACAACTGTGGCAAGAAAGGTTATAAAATGAGGCAAAACTCACAACAAACGTATCGCTTAGCAACAGAAATGTTGGGCTCAATTGTGGTCGTAAGTCGAGGATTACCTGTACACATTTGTGCCTATAGTTAGGAGCGGGGGGAAAGGTGGGGGGGGGGGAGAAATGTGACTGATATTTTTATTGAACGCTTTCTAAGTTTTAAGAAACTTGAAATCTTGCTATTATTAATATAACTTCAGTTCTAATAAAGATTTCATAAATACAATGTTTGATCTTCCGCCATCATATTTTGCCGGACAGTGGAATCTCTTGCGAACAGTTCTCATAGAAGATGGATTCTATATTATTCAGTTGACCAAGGTACATATTGTAGGGCTGGACCTTAAAATGAGACAGAACTGGGCAAACTTTAATCCTAGTTTTAACGCACAGTTTCAGTTCTCCACGCATTCAAAGAAGTCCTAGAGAATTCCCCAGAAACGTTGAGTCAAAGGGGAGACTTGCTACAATTTATTTAAGTGTTATTCATGTTTTACATTTTAAATATATTAGTGAAGTAGAAGAACATCCGTGGGACAAATTTGGAAATCTTGTCATCGCAAAACTGAACCATATTTCCAGATTGCACCACATGGTTGCATGTCCTCTTTAACTGAAGACACAGATCTGTTTGAAGGGCTGCCAGACCAATCTGATTTCAGGATAAAGAGTTATAAGGAGAATGAACAGTAGGAACTTTGAAGTTACCCAATATTTGCAGTTAACAGCTGGAGAACAGGAACAAGTTTCTAGCTCAGAACCACTTCAGCCAGATGTCTCAATTACTCTTGAAACAATGCCTACTGTTTTGGGATACATTAGCACTCAAAAAAATAAATAAATCAGAAATAGGTGCCTTACATTTATGGGGGTGTTGTACTTTCTTTTGTTTTGGCAAAAGGGAGCGGATCAGGTCTTTCCCAAGGAATAACATGGGATCATAGAAGAAAAGGAGCTATCCTTGCTTGAACTTGTGCAGCTAATCATCCAATGCCTATGTTTAAAGATCTGCCAGCTAGGTTCCCAGCATTCCCAGAGCCAAGGTGGCGCAGTGGTTAGAGTGCAGTACTGCAGCTACTTCAGCTGACTGCTAGTTCAGCAGATCAGCAGATCAAATCTCACAAGCTCAAGTTTGACTCAGCCTTCCATCCTTCCGAGGTGGGTAAAATGAGGACCAGATTGTTAGTAGTAACAAGTATATTGGGGGCAATATACTATTTAGTGTACTGTCTTTGGTGTCAGCCGCCCAGAGTCCTCGGAGAGTGGGCGGCATAGAAATATGACTAATAAATAAATAAATAAATAATGCAAAGTATTGGTGGTAATCAAGGTCTTAACCATTTGTTGGCATTTAGAAAATCTGAAGATTGACAAAATTTCCATCTGTAAATTACAACAGGCCATGCTGCTTGGATCTAGATTTATATTATGCCAATATACTACAACATTCTATGCTCCTGGAAAGAACTTGATACAAATGAAGGCCAACAGAATTGACAGCTGCGATAATACATAAAGAAATATAAATAAAAGTAATCAGAAATTGAAATCTTGTCACTGTAAGAATTGTTAGCCCAGATATAGCAATGGATTTTGGCCTAGAGGATTTTATTTGCTTGTTTATTTTATTTTGGTATGCTATAATAGCACTAAATTACAGTAAAATCACAAAGTAACAGAATTGGAATGCTAAATGATTAAACCATCAGGAGCCATCAGAATGAAGCCAATAAATATCTGGGCATTTTACAGTTGGATAACATCAATCATGGACAAGTTAAAAATATGATTAGTAAAGGATACATCAAAGATATATCCCTGTGGTCTGGACATTTTGGACTGAGGAACAAAAAACCCCCCGTGACTATTCACTATGCTATACATCCCCATAGTGATATTGAGATAGAGATTATACTTGCTCCACAGAAATGGAGACAGAGGTTTACTTTGAGTCAAACAAACTGTCAAAGAAGAAAAGCATGTATTGGCTGATTATGTAAAAGACAGCCAAGAACAAGCATTGATGCAAGTTGGAACTTGCTGAATATGAAGGAAACAAAACATGAATATTGAAATAATGTAATAAAAACATGATCAAAATGCTGGCAAGCAAGAACATTACACAGCCAATTTCTACAAAAGACTGAGGGAAAAGTGAATAAAGATAAACCTGGCAACGGCTTACAACATTAAAAAAAGAAAGTGAAATCTTGAGTTTGGCTGTTCAAGAGCAAACTATCCAAATGAACGTAATCAGGGCTAGAATTGAAAAACCATCAAATGATTCAAAGTACATATTGTGCAAAGAAGCAGAAGAAACAGTAGATCGTATAAAGGAATCCAATCACCCAAACCTATTATAAATATGATATAACACAGTTGCCAAAATGATTCATTGGAACATTTGTAAAAATTATAATGTGCCAGGAATGAAAAATTACTGGAGCATATAGCTGAAAAAGTAGTAAAAAAAATTAGCAGGTTAAAATATTGTGGGATTTCTGAATTCAAATTGATAAAGTCTTAGCTCATAACATGTCAAATTTAACTGTGGTTGAATAAAAGAAAGTGTGGATAATTTATATGGCAATACCAGGAGATAGTAAACTAGAAGACAAAAATTGGAAAAGATCACAAAATATCAAGACCTGAAAATCAAAACTGAGATTATGGCATGAACCAACCATAATGGTCCTGGTGGTTATTGGCACACTGGACACCATAACAAAAAAATGTGGATGGCACGTAGAAAATCTACACATTGACAAAATTGACCACCTGTTAATTACAAAATGCCACACTGGATATGAACCTATATCATGCAGATACTCTATGACAGTGATGGCTAACCCTTTTGCCGTTGCGTGCCAAAAGCGGGGGGGAGTGAAGGAGAATCGCACATGTGTGTGCCCACACCCATAATTCAATGCGCCCCACTCCCTGAGCCTGTGCATGCAACCTCCCTGCTCTCCCCCCACTTTTGGCATGTGATGACCCGGTGGGCCTGGTAGGTGGGCTCCTACCTTGGAGCCTGGGTAGGGTGAAAACAGCCTTCCCCATCCCCGGAGGCCCTTTGGAGGCCGGAAATGGCCTGTTTCCCAACTTCCGGTGGGACCGGAAGGCCCAAAAATCAGTTGGCCGATGCGCGCTGAAGCTGAGCTAGGGTAACACTCACATGCCCACAGATATGGCTCCGCGTGCCACCTGTGGCATACGTGCCATAGGTTCACCATCACGGCTCTATGAACTTGATGTGTTTGAACGTCAGTACCAGCTAAAGACTTGGCAGCTGTGACTTCACATGGTTGTAAACATATAATAAAAATCATAATAAAATGATGATGATAAGGATGATGAAGAGGAAGAAGAAGAGAAATGAAGTTGGCTCTTCTTCCCTTAAAAATTATGTTTGCCCTTGATGAATTAATAAAATGGATCCATATTGCAAAATGCAGAACCACTTTAGCAAGTGCTCATTTGAGATAATATTTGAACTATAGTCCTCCCAAACATTTTGCTGAGCATAATTCCATAAGGTAATAAGCATTTTTGGTTGTGAAATTGTGGGACATGAAAGCCAATGTATCTGAAACACACCAGGTTGGGACATTGATCTAATTGCAGCTTCAAGAATCAAAAATGTGCATGCATTAAAAATTATAGTTTGACCACTTGGGGGAGCCTTGTATCCAGCCATTTATCACCAAACAACTGCAGACTTTTCTAATCAAGTGGTTTCAAAGCTTTTTCGGCAAGTACTGCATAAATTCATTGCAAGTCAATGCAAACAAGATGTTCATCAGACTAAAATGTACTAACAAATCTATTTTTTCAGTCCTGGAAGATAAATGATTACTTCTCTATGCTCATATAGTTCTGTATTGGAAATTTAATGAGATCATCATTCCCAGTGTTGATACGTTTGAGTGACTGCTGGAATGGACAATTTCTACATCATTTGTAAATTTGTAAGAAAAAGAGATACCGTATTTTTTGCTCCATAAGACACACCTGACCATAAGACGCACCTAGGTTTAGAGGAGGAAAACAAGACCAAAAAAAATTCAGGTGGAGCCTGAGAGAACCACAGATAGGTGTCCTCTCATGTGCCAGCTCTGTCTATTGACTCTTGCACTGCGAAAAAGAGGCAGAAGAGGCAGGCAATGACAAAGACAGAAGGGGCGGGGTTCAGCACTGTAAAAGGATCCCGCCGCGGTGAACTGACTGCTATTCACCAAAGACACACAGACATTTCCACCCACTTTTTGGGGAAAAAAAGTGTGTCTTATGGAGCAAAAAATATGGTAATCACTCCCAAGTTATATCTTAAAGGTAAAAGTAAAGGTTTCTCCTGTCCAGTTGTGCCTGACTGTAGGGGGCGGTGCTCATCTACATTTCTTAGCTGAGGGAGGCAGTGTTGTATGAAGACATTTCTGTGGTGACGTGCCCAGCACATGTACAGGATGTGTACACTGAGGTGCACAGAACACTATTACCTTCCCACCAAAGTGGTACCCATTTATCTACTCACATTTGTATGCTTTAGAAATGCTAGGTGGGCAGGAGCTGGGACAAGTAACAGGAGCTCACCCCATTATGTGGCACTCGGGTCCAACATGGGCTGTCAAATTTCCAGTCGACAAGCTCAGCATGTTAACCTCTGAGCCATCAGGCTCCTCCATATATTAAAAATAACTAATTCCCAAGGAAGCACAACAACAATTCAGAAATCTTTTGCACCCATTTATTTGTATCTTTGTTTTCATTTCTTAGATTTCTATCCTGCCTTTCCTCCAAGAGTTTGAAACAGTTTCTTTCATTTTATCACAGTGTGAAGTTGGTTCAGCCAAGAGCCCCTCCCCCCCAAAAAGGCTCCCCAAAATCTGTGAGTTTCCAGAACAAAAATTAGAGTAGAACCTGATTGTGCTTTTTATGTTGTAATCAGGGGTGAAATGCTACCGGTTTGCTCCGGTTCGGGCAAATTGGTAGTAAAAAAAAGCTACCAGTTTGGGTGAATCAGTAGTTAAAAAAGCTACCAGTTCATATGAACCGGTATTTCCGACGATCAGCTATGCCACGCGGTTTATATTCGCTAGAAAGCAGGAAATCTTGCTTTCTAGCGAAGCTAAATAGCATGGCACAGCTGTTCCCCCCCCCCTCGCTGTTCGACTTACCTAGTGAAGTCTTCTTTTTCTGCGTGAAGCGCACATTTGGTGTGCACTGTGCATGCGCACATGGTGTGCTTTTGGCACATGGTGTGCATGCACATGCGCAACGTGCCTTTGGTGCGCACCACACATGCGTGGACAGTGAATCAATGGTGATCTGTGGGGGATTTCACCACTGGTTGTGATCCTTGTACTTTTTATAGCTATACATACACAGTACACATATTTGGGTTGGCCTATGTTTCAGACCAGGAAGCTGGGCTACAACTCAACCACAACTCCTATTATTCCAAACCAAGGCCATCATGGAGCACAGAAACCAAGTGTGATGGCAACTGCAATTGAAACCTTTGGAGAGGCTGCTCTAGTTTCTAATTCAGCAGATGTTACATACCGACTGCAGTATAATTGTTTGTTAATTCAGAGATAAGCAACCTTTGAGGCTGGAGGCATATCTGCAATTTCAGGAGCACATGGAATGGGAGTGTGGTCACAAAGCAACTATTACTCTATTTATAAAATAACTGTTGTGTTACTTTAACTGTTCGTGAAACCAATTCACCAGAAAGTGAAATTCCCTTTTATTCTTCTAATGCAGAATTCCCCGACCTTTCCAACTTTGTGGACTGGCCACTGGGTGGGTGAGTGGGAGAGGTGATGGTTCCATGCTTCCACTTCTATAGCCTGGTTCTGAAGGGCTTGAGACCCAGTAATGGGCTGCAGCTGGAGGTTGGGACTCCTGTTCTAATGGGACCTTTCCAAGCACAAAGACCTGACTTTGCTGCAAGTAAATATGGTATTATTGTTATTATGGCTGGAGCTTTTTGCTACAGAATGCCAGTCCTCCCCGCCCCCTTCTTTTCTCTTTAAAAAGTCAGGGGAAAGAGCCTGGTATGTGGATGGAGGTATTTGGAGCTAGGTTGCTCACCTACATCTTAACTTAAATGTGTTTAATAAGATACTTAGCTTGTTTAAAGGGATTTCTCTTTTTTTTAATTCTAAATGACAGCATAGCTATAATTTAGGTACATTATTCAGCAACCTTCATTAGTGGTTGTAGAAAACTGATGTATAGCATTTCACCCATAATAAAGTGACTATCCAGCCAATTCCAAAGCCATGATGGTCAGTGTGGTATCTGTAAAAGTTAATTGGTTGCATAATGTATGCGCTTCTACTTACTATACTTACTGTACAGTATGTGGTCCTTTCTTTGTGGTACAATTGTGCAGTTAGGCAATTATTGTTTAGCAGTTTTTCTTTAGAGGGTCATTGGCATTATTCAATGGTAAAACACAAAGTTAATCTCCTTCCCCCACCTCACTTTCTCTCTCTCTCCCCTTCTCTCTCTGTCTGTTTATCTGTCTGTCTGTCTGTCTATCAGAGAGAGGGTGGGGGAGAAAGGGAGAGCGTACCAATGGTTGTTTACACAAATTTCTACATTTCTGACATATTAGAGCAAAATAAGAACAATATTTGTCTCCCAGAAATCTTTTCAGTCTTGATCCTCTGGCTCCGTCTCCTTCTTTGGCTTAGCAGGCACCAATCTGGCATCCTCTCCCTAACTCTGGTATGTATGTAAGACTTAGGGAACCTCTCTAGTTCTTCTGTGGATTAATGTCAGGGTTCCAAATAACACCCCCAACCAAGTAGGACTCCGAGGCAATCAATTTCCCAAAGATCCGTTTTGTTGGAGATGCCATATTGGCACATCTGGGAAAACCCGAATCTGAAAGCTCCTGGGTTTTCCCCACCCCCCAAAAAGTCAAAGTCCCTTCCCCTGCACCCACATGTCCATCACATGGCCCAATCAATCCACCGTCCCAACTGAAGATGCCTCCCAGTCACGCCACTCCAGGTGCAGGCTGAACGTCCTTGACTCTCAGAGAAAAGAATGTTGCTATGGCTAAATAACTCTACCAACTCCAGAAAGTGGGAGGGGGAGCCTCCCACTTTCTCACAGCACTAAGTGTGGCAGCCCTGAAGATCTAAAAGAAAAGATGGCCTCCAGGGCTGACAATTAAAAGGTCAAATCACTCTAATAGAGCCATCTAAGCTGTTTACGGTTAAAGTGTGTGTCTAGAGGAATCTGCCATTCCTCTTTCCATAGAGATAGAGCAATCTCACAAGAGATAAATAGAATCTGTTTTTACTAAATAAAAACATCCAATATAGACTCCCTTTTTAACTTTGGGGATTAATATACAATTATTTCTTGTTGAAAAAGAGAGATTTGGAGGTGACTCAATAAAATAGAGGTTTGAAAAATAACTGTTGCTAAAAAGGGGGAAATGCAGTGTTTTACTCAGACTGTAAGATGATGGTAATTGGCAACAAGCAGTTTGTTTAGTGCCCCAGTGTGTCCATAAAGAGAAAGTTCAGGACAGACCATGAAGAAAATAACAAGCTAACACAAATTTCTGGGTAGATTTTTATCATCATAGATAAAGATAGAGAAAGATTCTTTAAATAGGTATTTCCTTTGCTCTAATTTATCTCAACTTCTCAATTTTCTGGAGATTTCAGCTGTTTACCAGAATCTGTTTGTGGAAATGGCACACCCCATTTGCTTTCAGGCTCAGTCCAACATTTCCTTTGTTTTAAAGTAAGTTCCAATTATCCTATCTCCAGCAATGAGGGAAGTGTTTGGGTTTCTTTCTGTATTTAGGTGATAATAGGAGCATCTCCTCATGGATGTTCATTGGAAATACCTGGGAATATCAAGTGGCAAGGAAAGTACATTCAGAACAAAAACCATTATGATTTTTGAAAGTAAAGTTTTGAGACTCTGTTACTTCCCATTGCAACCTCCCTTCATCAATACTTTATATATTCATACTGTGCTATGTTCCATCTTGCAGATCAGGAAAAGTGGGAAGAGAATCCACAGGAGGGCAATAATAATAAATAATAATAATAATAATAATAATAATAATAATAATAATAATAATAATGATGATGATGATGGTGGCGGCCTTGATCATGAAGTTGGAAGATAACCACTGGAGTTTGGATCTGGTGCCCTGAGATGAAACATTTAAATTGGGGAAATGTTCTCTTTATTTATACAAGTTTCAGACATTTTGACTGGGAAAAGAGTATTTGTAACAATGAACATTTGGACCTACCAAATGCTACTGTTGGGTTTGTTTGATCATTTCTGCCTCCATCATTTGCTGCTCTCTAAAGTGGTTGGGTGTCCTGAACTTTGATTCTGAGGTCCAGCTTAACTATCAACATTCTGGATAATACAGTAGCTTCTTCCATCTTCCCTCTGCCTCCAAGTCTGTTCAGGATGGAAGAATGGACCAAAAAAAATCAAGATAATGCTGCATGATTGAGGCCACCATCTTGGTATTCTGTCCCCACCATGAACTTTCCCTGATCTAGAAGATGGGTGTATAAAATAAGCTCGGTTAAGATTAAGACTAAAAATAGAAACAAACCATTGCCATCTATGTCAGTGTTTTTTCCATTTATTGGATAGAAAATTAAAGCTGGTTATGTCTTACTGAATAGCTTCTCCTTTCCTCTCAGTCACACAAGATGGAAAAAAAACAAAACAAAGGGGAAGAAAATTAATACCAAATATTCAGAGAGCCATGGAGGATCTATTTTATCTAATGTGTAGGATACTGGAGCATTGTTTCTTAACACTGACAACTTTCAGACATTAGACTCAGTGGTGGGATTCAAACTTTTTACTACCGGTTCTGTGGGCATGGCTTGGTGGGTGTGGCTTGGGGGGGTCATGTGACTGACTGGGCACGGCCAATTCAGTGTCACCACACCAAGCCACACCAGTGGTGAAATGTAAAATTTGTTACTACCAGTTCTGTGGGCGTGGCTTGGTGGTGGTGGTAATGTGACTAGGTGGTCGTGGCCAACTTTTTTTTTTAACATTTAAAACCATTTTTTCTACAACATCTTCAGCCGAAGAGATTATTAAAAAATGCTTTTAAAAGCCTCTGACAATCCCAGCTGAGTTGCCTGATCTGCAGAGGCTTTTTTTTACTTTTAAAAGCATTTTTTCCGCCGAAGAGGTTGTAGAAAAAATGCTTTTAAAAATAATTTTAAAAAGCCTCTGATAATTGCGTGGCTCAGCTGGGCATGGGGGGGCAGGGATGTTTGCTACCAGTTCTCCGAACCACCCGCCACCATCGCTGCCGGATTGGGTGATCCGGTCCGAACTGGGAGCATTTCACCCCTGAGCCACGGCCACCAAGTTATGCCCACAGAACCGGCAGAAAAGGCATCTCCTGCGGTCTGTCCCTTTATGGTCCCCCCTTCCCCCCACATTGAAGTATCTTAAAGGGACACCACAGTCCAGCTGCCTTCTGAGCAGCTCCGCTGTGACGCTGTCCCTCCGGTGCAGCAAGCCATTCTTCTGACCAGGTCTGGCAATGGAGTGCCGCCACGCACGTGCACCGGCAGGCAATGGGAATAGCTAAAGCAGATGGTTTAAAAAAAAAAGGCAGGAAAAGGCTGCTTTGATCAGTTTTCTGCTTACCCATCATCATTAAGGTTTTTTTTTTAACTCTTATAATTCAATTAACCTTCACTCTGTTAATCCATTTAATTATTTCATAGTTGCCAAACTTGAATGGTACGTTTGACTTGCCCTGTGTTTCAGTCATGCTGTGACATTTCCATTGGAACAAATGATTCCCTTTCCAACAAATTTGTTTTAATAGTGTACGTCTTTGAAAATCAATTTTAGCTCAGAAGGTTGCAACAATAAGCATTAATACAGAAATGTTTCAAGCCCATGAGAGTGGAATTTTCTCTAGCTTTTTAAAAAATACAATATGTCTGCTTTTTCTTCATGTGTGTACGGCAGCACTCTCCCCACCCTTTTTTAAAAAAATCCTAACAACTGTCCTGTGAGATTCATTAGGCTGTGTGCAGGGGCATCTACAGGGGAAGTTTTAAAAATCAAAATAGCAGCCATGGCCGTATGATCAAAGACCCACATTTTTAAATACACTTTGCACATGTAACAAACCTAAAAGACAGCTGTGGTTTTGTTGTGTGATTTGAGCCACCATCTTGACCTTTGCCCTTCCCCCAAATGTCCCTTGCTCTGTGTGTGTGTGTGTGTGTGTGTGTGAGAGAGAGAGAGAGAGAGGGAGGGGGAGGGGAGGGGAAGGGAGGGAAGGGAAGGGAAGGGAAGGGAAGGGAAGGGAAGGGAAGGGAAGGGAAGGGAAGGGAAGGGAGGAGGGGAGAAACTAACTACTTGAAGATGTTCACTCAACTTTATGGCTCCACAAGGATCCTCCAGGCTTGATTCAGTAGTTCTCTGAATAATAAAAACTATATTAAAAAAATTCTTTTTGAGTGTCAGAGGCTGAGCTATTTGAACAATTCGAAGTTTTTTTGGGGGGAGGATGCTCCTCCTCCTGCTGGTGGCCTTCTCAGAGTTGTCTGATAAGTTGCTGACACAACAGAAAGATGAACTGGATAGAGCCAAATTTTCTCATGTTCAGATGTTCAGATTCCCCCCCCCCTTCCTCCCCTCCCCCCAAGCAGAATGTTACATCTAGGGAAACAGGGCACCTAAGACAAAAGCAGTAACTTGGGTGCAGATTATTTAAGGACTGAAGTTATGTAGTAAAATAAGGCCTTGGAGTTGAGCTCAGCTCCACTATTTTCATCCATGCTTTCAAGTACTTTCTTTCATGAGAACTTCCAATTTTTTGCCCTTGGCACAAAAAATAAAAATATGCCATTAGTCAATAGCCTTGGGATTTCCTAACGATCCAGCTAATTATTCCCCAAGCCTGATAATTATTCATTCAGATCAGCCAAGCTGATCTGAAGAGCAAAAATACTGATTTCACCTGTAAGAGCCATCTGGACTAAGATGAACATTAGTTCATCAACAAATGCCTTGTTGAGTATATGAACAAGACATGACATATCAAACTTCCCAATTCTCAACTTTGCCACAACCGTTTTCCGAGTAGGCAGCTTGCGCACTCAGCTGTGAGTTACTCAATGTGTAAGGTATCATGGGATGCCCAGGAATATGTGAATCAGCCCTGAATGTTTATCTTCTGTGTCTCCATCCGGGCAGTAACAAGAAGCTCAGTTTCTTCAGACCTTCCGTCTCTTGTGCACTTCTCCCAGCACAGAAGAAATGGAACCTTGTTATTTCTATGATCTGTAGCAGCCCTCCTACCTGGCTTTGCTGTAGGAATGGGCCATGGGCCATGGAGGGGCATTTCCCAGGTGCCTCCTGATCAGTTTCAGAGGTTCCCCTCAGATATGTGTCCCCTTCCCTTTCTGAGCTTTTGCTACCAGAAGGAAAGGGGACAAGGACCATAATACCAACATGTGTTGGACAGATCCAATGGGAGAGGAAGACATTGTCTTTTCCCATGACATTTTACAATTGTGTATACATGAAAGGGGAACACTTGGGTTTTCCCCTCCTCTCCATTTCCCCACCAGACAGCCCTGGCAAGGCATTATGCCAAAAGATTTCCTGGGACTTTCCGGAAGCCAGCCTATCATTTTGCACCCAGTGGCAATACTAATGTGCATAAGGCTCATTTTAACATTCACACCTCTTCACCAATGGAGAGAAATGCAAGCTGGATTAATTCTGTCTCCTGGCTAGGACAAGGAGGGAGAAGTGTAATTTTTGCATAGGAAAGCAACTTTCCTTTGAAATGCAAATATCTTGTAATTAACATTGATGGCAAAGGAACGGTGGAAAGTACCTGACAGCTAAATGAGAGCTTGCTATAATGTACATCTTTATGCTTTACTCCAGCAGTACATGTTAAATTCAGTGTGCTGGCTGTATGAAGCTCTTTTCTTCTCATTGCTTTAGGGATTTCAAGTAACAAGGACTCTTGTTTCCTCATCTAAGATGGCACAAGACTGGCCAACAATAAGTGTCAAAATTTTGATTCGGGAGTTGTTTATTTCTCTTGGGATGGGTGGAGAGAAGTCATTTTCATTTAATTCCAGTGCAAGGGGATGGATTAAATTCCCTAATCACCCACAATGTAATCCAGGTATGGCTTGAATGGGGGAAAATAGATGATGCTATATAAAACAGGGCTTTGAAAGACGGCCTGTTATGAACAATACAGTATAATTACTTCAACAAGAAGGATAAATTGGAAGTCTAATTTGGAAAAACCAAACAAAAGTATACGTATATGCATTCTAACAAAGTATTTGCATTCCCATAGAAAGTTTAGCTTTAGTTTTCTAGTTCAAGGTATCCTTTAACACGAAAGAGTGATAAGGTTTTATATTTAGGGGGGGGAGAAAAAAATGGAGGACATCATGCAAGAAGGGAGTTTCATGGCCTGGAAACCCTACATCTGAGAAGCACACACGTGTGGTCATTGACAATAAGCTGAACATGAGACAGCTGCTAAAAGGGCTTTGATAGTACTTGGTTGCATCAAGAGCAGTGGTGGGTTGCTACCAGTTCGGTCCGGATCTTGCGAACCGGTAGTAATGGTGGTGGGAGGCTCTGCCCACCTGCCCAGATGTCATCACGGATGCTCTGCGCATGCGCAGAAGCGCTGTGCATGAGCAAAGCGCATGCACGCACATGCACACTCCTGTTGTCACTCTCGTCATCTAGCCATACCCTTCTGGGATTCAAACCCAGGCTACTTACATATTAGGTACATATATTAACCTCTAAGCCACAAGCTCTCCTTGTTTTGCTGACTATACCAGGGGAGAGATTAACAGTTTTTTATCAGGGCAACCTGGTCACACAAAATAGTTTGTATTTTTAACACAAAAATAATTTGTCACGAAAGCGACTGCCTACGAAGGTTCCTGGATTGGGGCTGAAAGGCGAAAGCAGAAGCAGTATACTCCATCCCATATTTGGATAGACCAGGTTGCCCTGATAAAAAACAATTAAGATATGAAGTAATTATGCCTCTATTCTTGGCATTAGTAAGACCACACCTTGAGTACTAGGTATGATTCTGAACACTACATTTCCAGAAGGTTATTGACAGGTTACATGGAGTTCAATAAATGTCAATGGAGATGATACAGATACTTATAGGAAAATATTCAGTCTGAAGAAAATAAGAGTGTGGTCAGATATGATGGCCATATTCAATTATGCTAAGGGAAGTTATAGAGAAAGTGGCTATAAAAACTAGGACCATAAATAATAAATATATATTACAGATATCTAGAGTTCATTTATATATAGGCAAAATTTTCTTGATGGTAAGGTCTATATAACAATAGCATAGCTCTGCTATGGAAATTGTGAATTCTCTATTTCTGGGGGATCTTAAGAAGAAGAATCTTCTTCTACTCCTGGATGATTTAGTTACTTTTCCCATCCATTGCATGATCCTCATGGTCGCTTCCAACTCTACAATTTTATGATTCTCATCCTCAGTGGGATGAAAACTAATATCTGGCCACATCTTTACTTTTTCATCCATGACTATCTCTTTCCTTCTTTTCTTTTCTTTATCTTCACCTTCAGGGTTCTGAAACTAAGCCCTTCTTGGCTTATGAAATGCCACAATGTGCCTCGTCTATTAACCGGATATCATCCACTTTCCTAATGGGTATTGAGGTCCATTCTCTCATTTCCTCTTCTTCCTTCTTCAGCAGCTAGTCTTAATAGCTCCCTAACTAGCCAGATAGACTCCTAAACATAACATTTTAAGATCAGTATCATGGCTATTTGTCTACTTTTTCAGATGGCATGTCTCTATTTAGAGGCATCCTCTATTTGAAAGTGATTCAGTCCACAATCTATTCAAAGATAAATTCAAAATAAAGACAGCAAAGGTTTGGAAGTTGCTCATCTAGACTTACCAGACTGAGTAGCATGCAGATCACTGCAGACTAAGCTACCCAAGCATTTCATCCCACCATATGACATCTGACTCATTTATGAGACTGTCTACTCCCCACCTTGTGCTCCTGAAGCTATTTTCCTTCCATATTTTTCCTACCCCCTGTTGACTGATTTTATACAATTGTTTTGCCATTTCCACATATGAACAAGTAAAGTCTGCTTGGGCTTGTGGTATCATAGTCCTTACAGGTAGGAGTGATTTCAAAGTCCAGCTACACTGATAAATAAAGGGACAGAGTCTGCTTTCTGGCCAGTGAATGGATCTGTAGCAGTTCCATCTTCGTGATTGCTCTGGAGAAACAAGAGAGAAACGAATAAAATAAGAAGGAAAGAAACCATGGTCACTAGAGTCATGGGAGTCAGCAGAAAGTGGACTTCTAACAGAAGAGTCTCTGAAACATGTTTTTCTGCCTGAGCTGGACTGGAGAGTGGGGATTCGTCAGCAAAAAACCAATGATGTTTTGTTGATTCATTCTTATTTTTCACTGAACACCTATCAAGGTCCAAAGCTGTGAACAATCAGATATGTAAAGGTTTGCTTTGGGTATTAACAGGCTCAAAAGAAAACCGGAACAACAACATTTGGAGTTCACTGTGCAATAGATGATAAACAGACAGACACAAAATACCTCATACTTTTCCCATTCTTATAATTTAAACATATGTGTGGCTCGGGGGTGAAATCCAGCAGGATCTGACAGGTTCTGGAGAACCGGTAGCAGAAATTTTGAGCAGTTCGGAGAACCGACAAATACCACCTCTGGCTGGCCTCAGAGTAGGGTGGGAATGGAGATTTTGCAATATCCTTACCCTGGAGTGGAGTGGGAATGGAGATTTTGCAGTATCCTTCCCCCAGGGGTGGAGTGGGAATAGAGATTTTGGGGTATCCTTCCCCCAGGAATGGGATGGGAATGAAGATTTTGCAGTATCCTTCCTCCAGGGGTGGGGAGGGAATGGGGATTTTGCAGTAACCTTCCCCTGCCATGCCCACCAAGCCACACCACACCCACCATGCCATGCCTACAGAACTGATAGTAAAAAAAAATTACTGGTTCTCCAAACTATCACTGGTTATGGCAAATCTTCTCAGGCTGAAGGAAATCAACAACTGGCAGATGACCTGAATGTGTTTTACTGCAGGTTTGAAAGGAAACTACAGCCACCTATCTCTACAACCCCCATCTCAGAAACACTAACAACAGCCAAGCCTCCTACAACTGACCCCGTCCCATTGGGTTCACAACCCCTAGTGATCACAGAAAAGGAAGTGCAAGACTTATTTCACAGACAAAAGCCAGGAAAAGCTCCAGGCCCAGACAAGATAACCCCTTCTTGCTTAAAAGTCTGTGCTGACCAATTGGCCCCCATCTTCACCCATATCTTCAATAAATCACTAAAGATGTGCTATGTTCCTTCTTGCTTCAAATGCTCTACTATCATCCCAGTGCCGAAGAAGCCCATCATCAAGGAACTGAACGACTACAGACCAGTTGCTCTAACATCTGTAGTTATGAAAACCTTTGAAAGGCTAGTGCTGTCTCACTTGAAAACCATCATGGATCTGCTGTTAGATCCCCTGCAGTTTGCATACTGAGCAAATAGATCAACAGATGATGCTGTTAATATGGCTCTGCACTACATCCTACAACACCTTGAATCTCCAAAGACCTACCCAAGGGTCCTCTTTGTAGATTTTAGTTCAACTTTCAACACCATCATTCCAGACATTCTTCTAACTAAGCTAAACCAGCTAGCCATACCTGAACACACTTGTAAATGGATCATAAGCTTCCTAACAAACAGGAAGCAGCAGGTGAAACTAAGCAGAATTACATCAGATACCTGTACAATTAGCACAGGAGCCCCACAAGGCTGTGTGCTCTCTCCACTTCTCTTCTCTCTATATACCAATGACTGCATCTCAAACAATCCATCTGTTAAACTACTGAAGTTTGCAGATGACACAACAGTGATCATTTTCATTTGAGACAATGATGAATCCGCATACAGACGGGAGGTTGAACAACTAGCCTCATGGTGCAACTAGAACAATCTGGAACTGAACTCATTCAAAACTGTAGAAATGGTGGTGGACTTTAGGAGAACCCCTCCCATACTACCACCTCTTACAATACTAGACAACACAGTATCAACAGTAGAGACCTTCAAATTTCTAGGTTCTACCATATCTCACCACCTAAAATGGACACTGAACATCAAAAAGATTATCAAAAAAGCACAACAAAGAATGTTCTTTCTGTGCCACCTCAGAAAGCTCAAACTGCCCAAGGAGCTGCTGATACAGTTCTCCAGAGGTATTATTGAATCTGTCATCTGCACCTCTATAACTGTCTGGTTTGGTTCTGCAACCCAACGAGACAGACACAGACTTCAGAGGATAATTAGAACTGCAGAATAAACAATTACTACCAACCTGCCTTCCATTGAGGACCTGTATACTGCACGAGTCAAAAAGAGGGCTTGCATCCTGGACATAAACTGTTTCGACTCCTACCCTCAAAAAGACGCTATAGAGCACTGCACACCAGAACAACTAGACACAGGAACAGTTTTTTCCCGAACACCATCACTCTGCTAAACAAATAATTCCCTCAACACTGTCAAACTAGTTACTAAGTCTGCATTACTATTAATCATCTTATTGCTTCTATCATCCATCTCCTCCCACTTATGACTGTATGACTGTAACCTTGTTGCTGGTATCCTTACGATTTATATTGACTGTTTCCCTATGACTATCAGTAAGTGTTGTACCTTATGATTCTTGATGAATATATCTTTTCTTTTATGTACACCGAAAGCATACGCACCAAGACAGATTCCTTGTGTGTCCAATCACACTTGGCCAATAAAGAATTCCATTCCATTCCATTCCATTCCATTCCATTCCATTCCATCTACTCAAAATTTCTGCTACTGGTTCTCCAGAACCTGTCAGAACCTGCTGGATTTCACCCGATTACATCATATCTCTTTCTATAATCTATTCTTTCTAATAATCAAAAACACAAGTTATAAAATAATTTTCTTTTTAATGCAAAAGTTTATAAGGGATTTCTAGTCATTGGTAAAAATCAATAATGACCTTTATCTAATGAAAGAAGTCAGTTTGGTCATTTCAGCAAGATCTGTCAATTTCACCCACTGCACTTCCATGTAGTGTGGCATCTCCCATCTTCCTGTGCATACAATAATCTTGCCTCAATAATCATATACTGAAACAATCTTCTATGATAATTTTCTAAATGTATATCATTCAACCCTAAGATGAAGAGTTCTGAGTTCAATCATTATTAATCTTTAAAATCCTTGATATCAAATGTGTTTGAATCCAATTTTTAATTTTTTTTTACATATCTACCAAGCATCATAGAATGCCTTTCATAGTGTTCATATTTCTGACATACATTTGAAGTGCCTTTATACATTCTAGATAATTTCTCTGGTGTCATCTACCAACTTTTTCTTTTTGTAAAAATTCCCTTTATGATTATAACATAATGTAAATTTCAACCCTTTTGATAGTACATTTTTCCACTGATCCATTTGTATATTATAACTAAATATTCTTAGTCCATTTTATCATGCATTATTTAACCTCTTCTTCCATTTCAAGTTTCAACAAAAGTTTATATGTTTTGGCAATTATATAGTTGTCTGTGTACAATTGCACTTCAAATTTTGTCTTTCTTTGCTCCATACCATTAATTGCTCTTTTGATTTAATTTTACATTCCTCTTGGTGACTCTCCAATACAGTAATTCCTGGTACATTAACTATTTGTCTTTGCATGTTGTTTCTCTTCTGCAAAATATTTCTTGTATTAAGATCCAAAGAGGCGTCGTGTTTGCTGATTTTTATCATGGCTTCATTTGTTCAATCTGCCTTGCATGGTTACCACAGATTCATTTGTCAGCATCTAGATTTCAGGCATCACAAAAAGTCCCTGATTTTGTTTGTGAAAGGTAAAACTATTCTGGACCATCTGCTTAATCCCTGTTTTCTGCCAGCATCAGCCTGCTTTCTTTTAGTCACCCTTCTGACTCAAGTAAAAAAACGGAGCCAGCCTTTCCTCTAAGGCTTCTCTCATCAGCAATGCCTGTCTCTCTCTCCTGGTTGTTCATAAAATGCCCAAAGCAATATTTGCAACTCCAAAATATTCCATGCTGACCTATCTCCCCCTTCATTTGGAAGCAGGAATTCACATAAGGTCTAAAAGGCAAAAATAGTTAATGTGCACCTTGAGAGTGATAAATCACTATCATACTGTGGAATCTCTGAATGATAAACTGTTGGGCCTAGAGAGGAACCTTTCAAATGAAATGTTGAGTCCTTCTAAAGACCAAACTGCACAAAAACATACTTCAGAAAAGCAGACACTTCCTCAAGTCATTTTTTTTAAATTAAAAAGCAGGGATTTTATTGAAATATGAGTGGATTTGCTGTAGCACCATAAAACAAATGCATAACAAAAGGACAACAAAACAAATGTTTGTTTGCACACATAGATCATATGAAGATATTTAAAACTGAGAGGCGCAAGGGTTGTTTGTAATTAGTGCAATGTCTGGTGTGCAGAGCAATGTAAATCAGAGCCAAGTCAGTTATGTATCTTCATAAGTTCTTCCATTCCAGCATTTTTTCCCAAGAACATAATTACACATAACAGGAAACATGTAATTATAATACAAATGTTAGACATATTTTTTTCACAATAGATGCCTGGTAATAGTTTCTATAATATTTTGATTTGATCCTTTATTTATTTGCCAGTAGTGCTAATATACTTTTTTTTACACAATATTTATTTATTTGGTAGACGGGTTCAAGGAAGCTAAAAACAATACAAATTGAAATAGAATATAAAAAGTGAAAAATATAGATTAAATTAATCCAAGAATTAAACATTTAGCAAAAGAGGGACATCTTTACGGAGTTAGTAAGCTCTTATTACAATTAGTGATCAGAATTCCACTAAAAGAAGTAAAAATTAAAACTGACAAATTAAAAGAAAATAAACAGCAATAATTAAATTATCAGTAAGAATTGATTACGTTTTACAAACAAAATAAACCCCCAAAATTGGCCATCTTCAAAGAAACTGAATCATATTGGTCAGCTAACAATGACTGTACATAAAATGAATCTACCTGACCCACAAATTTAGGTAATAAAAGGACAAATACATTTATCGTAATATAGACATTAAATGCTAGTGTGTCTTTAAAGGGAGCATGTGTTTTTGACCAACTATATTGTTGCCTTGTGGTGAGATGGCGGCAAACAAATTTAATAAATAAATTTAATAAATAAATAGTGGTAAACTGTAAGAGATGTGAGATGACGTGACAGCCCATTTGGTACAGTAGTCAAAGTACCAGGCTAGAAACTTTTGAGACTGTGAGTTCTACTCCTGCCTAGGCATGAAGCCAATCCTTCTCTCTCAACCTAGGAAGGAAGCAAGGGCAAAGTTTGACTGAAATCTTGCCAACAAAATTGCAAGGATTTGTCCTGGCAGTTGCCAGGAGTCCAGACTGATTTGAAGGCACTTAGAGATGAAATGAGATAATTTTCTCATTAACCTTAGCACAAAATAGGCAGCACAAACTCTGTTCACTCAGGGAAAGTTTATCATGCTGTAGCTGGAACCAGATACATATATGGAAATTAAGCAGTCAACCTTTTTTCTCTAGGAATTGGAGTTGGGAAACTCCAGGAGTCTTTTCTAAGGTTATCATTTGTGATTAAGAGTTCAGATATAAACATGTCTGTCTGTAGAGGCAGGGCTAGAATGTCTTTTCCATAACACAGCCTTTTAAATAAAACAACTCCACCTAACCCTGATAGCTGTTGCCTGTCTTGTGTCTCTTATTTAGGGGGTCCAAGGAAAAATATTGGCTATTTTGTCTTTCTGAACAGAAAGGAGATGACGTAGGACATTGATCCTGCCACCGGCGGAACAAGGAAACTGCCTCAAGAAGTTGAATCTGGGTGCAAAAATAGGTTGGTGATTTATGAATTACTCTTTCAATTGCCATAAAGATGAGGAGATGGTAGGATATTCTGTTTTGGAAGCTAAACTAAACTAGATGGCTCTTGGCTAGTGGACATTTGAACCTCTCTTCCTCTGGTAGCAAAATGTCTCCTGTGAATCCTGGATCTCGTGGGCATCTTCCGTTGATGTTCTTGCTTAATGGGGCTGCTAAAATTCACACCCAAATTTGGCAGCTAAGAAATCCAAATCACCACAAGTCTCTAAATGAGCATTTCTACACAGGAAATAGCTTGCATTCTTCATGTAAGAGTACGCTGTGAAGGATTACTAATTGCAAAATATTTGAGGAGGGGAGAAACATATTTTAATTGTATTTTCCAGGTCTTACTGGTTCTTTCATAGTTTAACATTATTTCCTTTTGTTTTTGCAGACCTTCTTCCTCTTTTCTGCAATGACAAATTAATTCAAGTATAATTACATTAGGATGTATTTTAACTCCAAAATAGAGATGAATACATTGTACAACTGAAAAATGCCATCAGAACATTAAAAGCATAGTTAATGGAGCTACTTTTACACATCTTCAAAACAATAAGGCAGTTTTTTATGCCCGAAAGCAAAATCCCTTCCATGTCCAATTTGAAGTAAATTAGATTAAATTAATCGAGATTTAATACTGAGGAAATGGCCTTGGTTTCCCACAGAAGATGAAAAAGATTCCTCCCTCTCTATGCACTCGGAGCGAATATTAACTGGTTGTGTCGACGATTAAGTTGTTTTGTGGCCATTAGGTATTTTGTGAACCCAGTTATTTTGGTTTATAGACCACATGCACAAACACACACAGAGAATGTTATAGTGTTGTGAGATCTCTCTCTCTCCCCCCTTCTCTCTCTCTTTCCCTCTCTCCCTCCCTCCCTCTTTCTCTTTCTTTCTCTCTCTCTCTCTCTCTCACACACACATTATATATACTGTATATATATAGAGAGAGTCCCTAGTCTACAAAGGTCTGTCTTCTCATCCAAAAAAATCAAAATATGGATTCAGAACTAGTTTGTATCCAACCTAAGATGAATATGAGCCATGGTGGTGCAGTGGTTAGAGTGAAGGCTACTTCTGTTGCCTGCCGGCTTCCTGCAATTTGGCAGTTCAAATCTCACCAGGCTTAAGGTTGACTCAGCCTTCCATCCTTCTGAGGTGGGTAAAATGAGGACCCAAATTGTTGGGGGCAATATTATGCTGACTCTGTAAACCGCTTAGAGAGGGCTGTAAAGCACTATGAAGCGGTATATATGTCTAAGTGCTATTGCTATTGCTAATATCACTGGCATGACTGCAATGTATTTGGTAATCAGGTAAAGGTAAAAATTTCCCCTGTCCAGTTGTGTCCAACTCAAGGGGGCAGTGCTCATTTCCGTTTCTTAGCCGAGGGAACCAGCGTTGTCCAAAGATGTTTCCATAGTGACATGGCTGGCATGACTATATGCTGAGACGCACGGAACACTGTTACCTTTCCTTTTTTTTTTTTTTTTTAAATACTTTATTGAGTTTTCAGAATTAAAAATAGAAAAAAAAAGAGAAAAGAAAAGAAAGGAAATAAAAAAAAAGAGTTTACAAACTTCTAGATATCGTTCGGAGATACAGTGTTTCTTATCCGTTATATATCTTATATCTTATATCCAATCTATTTCATCTTAGACTAAATTCCTCTCTATGTACATTTCATCAGAGCTATTAATATATAAAGCATATCATTTACTTTTTCTTGTTACTTAGCCAATTATACCAGTTTCCCCATATTTCATTAAATTTACTTGTCTCATCATCCATTAACAAACTCGTTATCTTCGCCATTTCTGCACACTCTAAGATTTTATTTATTAGCATTTCTTCTAGCGGTTGAGTTTTGCTTTTCCAACATTTTGCTAGCACTAATCTGGCTGCAGTTATTATCTGCATTGTGAGTTGAATTTTATTTTTGTTTAGGCCTTCGCCTACTATACCCAACAGAAAGAACTCTGGGGACAATGGTACCTCCTGATCTAATATTTCATGTAACCACTGTTGTACTTTGACCCAGTATCTTTTGACCTCTAGGCAAGACCACCACATATGGTAATAAGTACCAACTTCTTTACCACATTTCCAGCACTTGGGTGAAAGGTTTGAGAACATTTTTGCTAATCTGGCTGGGGCTAGATGCCATCTATGTAGTATCTTGTAATGATTCTCCCTATACGTTGCTGATTTTGTGATTTTAAAGTTCCTATTCCATGCTTCTTCCCAATCAGTATAATTAATATTATATCCGAAATTTTTTTCCCAAATACTTAGTTTGTTCTTTGCGATGGTCTCTGCTTTATCCTCATCCAATAGAAAGTTATATAATTTAGTTAACATTTTCTTATCTACTCCCCATATAATTTTATCGAAATTTCCATATTTCATTTCAATGCCGAATTTGTCCTTATCTTTTTGGTATCTCGAATTCATCTGCAAATAATTCCACCAATCCACCTTATAGCCTTGTTCTTTAAGAGTCTCAAGTGATTTAATATTTCCATTTTCTTCTAAAATTTCTTTATATGTGCCAAATTTTATAGCTTCTGTTCTATTTGGGGTGGTCAAAGCCTCCATGATAGAAAGCCAATTCGGGACTTTGGAGTAGATCCTCTGTCTGATTTCTTGCCATATTTGTATAAGGGTTTCTCTAATTTTATGTTTATGGAAATAGGATTTCTTCTTATTTTTCAAGTCCCAGAGGTGAGCGTGCCACCCTTCTTGTAGGTCATGGCCTTCAATTGTTAGAATTCTCTTATTCCGTAGAGTAATCCATTCTTTGATCCAGATTAGTTTTGCTGCTTTTTGATAGGTTTCCCAATCCGGGAGTCCAAATCCGCCCATTTTTCTTTTCCCTTGTAGAGTTTTAAGTGAGATTCTCGATTTCTTTCCTTCCCAAATAAAGTTCCTAACATGTTTTTTCAAGTTTTGGAAGAATTTTCTATCTAGTTTTAAAGGGACATTTTGGAATAGAAATAAAATTTTTGGTAAAGTATTCATTTTAATTGCCGCTATTTTCCCTAGTAGAGACAATTTTAGTTTTCCCCATCTCCTTAGTTCCTCCTGTATTTTATTTAGCAGTGGGACATAATTATCATCTTTTAACGATGAGTATCTTGCTGTGATCCAAATTCCTAAATACTTGACTTTTTTAACTATTTGGAGGCCTAATAGATTTTCCAAATCTTTTTTTTGTACTTCCGTGATGTTTTTGGTTATTATTTTTGTTTTTTCCTTATTCAATTTTAGGCCAGCCACTTGGCCGTAATTTTGTATTTCTTGTAAAGCTTTTGGTCCTGATTCTAGCGGATCTTCTATAATAAGAGCTACATCATCCGCGAAGGCTTGTATTTTATAAGTTTCCTTTCTAACCCTGAGCCCTTTAATTTCTTTGTTCGCTCTGATCTTTCTCAATAATACTTCCAATGCCAAAATATATAGTAAAGGGGAGAGGGGGCATCCTTGCCTTACTCCTCTGTGGATCTGGAATGTCTGGGTCTTATCCCCGTTCATTAATATATTTGCTCTCTGCTTATGATAGATATTCTGTATCATCTTTCTGAAGTTTGCCCCGAATCCCATTAAGTTGACTTGGTTTATCATAAAGCTCCAATTTAGGTTGTCGAAAGCCTTTTGGGCATCGACAAACACTAGTGCTAGCTGTTTCTCAGGGTGTTGCTCGTAATATTCTATAGTGTTTAGTATTATTCTCAAGTTATCTCTGATTTGCCTCCCCGGTAGAAATCCATTTTGGTCGCTATGAATCCAGGGGTTTAGTATTTTTTTTAACTCTCTCTGCTATAACACTCATGAACAATTTGTAATCCGAGTTCAGAAGGGAGATGGGTCTATAGTTTGTTATTTTTTTGGGGTCGGTTCCTTCTTTCCAGATAAGTGTTAGAAATGCTTCCCTCCAAGTGTCCGGGATTTTAGTGCCAATCAAAGTCTCATTGAATAGTTCTAGTAACTCTAAATTTAATGTTTCTTCCAATTTTACGTAAAATTCTCCTGGTAGTCCATCTGGGCCTGGTGATTTATTTTTTTTAGTTTTAGAGAGAGCTGTTTTTAGTTCTTCTACTGTAATTTTTCTATTCAGCATCTCTTTTTCTTCTTCCGTGATTTGAGGTAGGTCAGCATCTATCAGATATTGTTCTATTTTATTTGGTTCGATCTTTTCATCTTTGTATAAGTTCTCGTAGAATTCCCTCACCATTTCTTGCTTATCCTCTTCCTTTGTTAATATATTACCTTTAGAATCTTCTAGTACTAATATCTGATTTTTTTCTTTTTCTTTTTTTAATTTATAAGCAAGCCACCTTCCTGACTTGTTGGCATTTTCAAAACAATAATGTTTGGATCTTTTTATTTTTTGCGCCACCTCCTCTTGATCTAATATATTTATTCTGTGCCTTGTCATCAACCATTTTCGTTTAATCGCCTCATCTCCCGGGCTTTGTTGTAATTCCTTTTCAATTTCTGTTAAAGTTTTAGTAAGACCCTCTCTCACCTTTCTTTCTTCTTTGTTTCTAAAAGCTGTGTATGAGATAACTAGCCCCCTCACATAGGCTTTCATAGTGTCCCAAATAATTTCTTTGGCCGTATCTTGTTTCTTGTTTTCTATAAAAAATTGTTTAATTTCTTTATTTAGTTTTGCTAAAAACTCTTTATCATTTAACAGATTTGTCCTTAGGGTCCATCTCGGTTGTTTTCTCTTATTAGTATGATGCCAATTAATTTCCAAATGTTTATGATCTGCCCAAGTATTTGTACATATTTCAACTTTTTTTATTTCCAATCCTAGTTTCCTGGTGGTCCAAATCATGTCTATTCTGGACCAAGAGTTCTGTGGGATCGAGTAATATGTATATTGTTTTTCATTGGGATGTAATGTGCGCCAGCTGTCTATTAGATTTATTTCCTCTATTAGATCAAAAAAACTTTTAGGTAGGGGGGATCTTTTATTTTTCCTAGTTTTTGCACTTTTATAGTCTTTGTTCGGATCTATAATTCCGTTCATGTCTCCTAATAAGCAAATTTCATTCTGTGGCCATTTTGCGAGCTGTTCGTGTAATTTTTCAAAGAATTTCCCTTGTTTTTTGTTTGGGGCATATATCTCTACTAACAGCATTTTAGACATTCCTCTTGTTATTTCAACTATAAGTATTCTCCCTTTTTCATCTTTGTATTTGCATTCGGCCTCTATCCCTTTCTTTACATAAATAACTACTCCCCTTTTCTTTTTTACGGCTAACGACACAAATACTTTACCAAATTTAGGGTAATCTAAACGAAATGCTTCATCTTTTTTTATATGAACTTCCTGTAAACAGATTATATCGGGATTTTGTTTCGCTAATTTTGTCAGTATTAATTTCCTCTTTTTGGGTTCATTTAGGCCGTTTACGTTTAACGATAGAATTTTCATATTATTCATTCCCGTTGTTGGTATCTAGTTCTTAGTTTTTGTTTGCCTTTAAGGTTACTGCCCTTACTGGTCTTGTTTTCTTCCCCTTTTCTTCTATATCTTCTTTCCTCTTTTCGTCTTCTATGTCTTCCCTTGTGTTCTGTTCTGGGGGTGTATCTTCCTCTGTATTTGTCGCTTCTATCTCCTCCTTGCTAATTTGTTCCTCTTCACCTCCTCTTAGCTGATCAAGAAATTCTTGGGCCATACTTATACTGTCAATTTTGATTTTTCTCCCCATCCATGATATTAGCATTCCTTCCGGCAAAAGCCAGCGGAATGTTATACTTCTTTTATTTAGCTGAGACGTCAGAAATCTGTAGTTTGTCCTCCTTTCCCTCACTCTTCTTGGAATCTGTTTGAGGACATTTATCTCCTTTCCTTCATAGATGATTTGTTCTTCCCTTGCTATATTATAAAGAATGTCTCTCACCCGTTTCCTTGCAAATCGCACGTGGACCTCTCTTGGTAATTTGTTTCTTCTCACATAATTAGTCTGTACTCTGTAAACCTCGTCGATTTCCTTGATTATTTCTTGTTTTTCCTGTTGGAGGGTTTCCGCGATCAGTTCCGCCATCTTGTCTCCCAAATTCTCTTCTTTTTCTTCCACGATATTCTGGAACCGAAGATAGAACGCAGCCCTATCCATCTCGAGTTGGATCAAGGAGTCCTCTGTTTCTTTATTCTGTGCCGAAAGGGTTTGATCTACCATATCCAATTTTTTCTCATTTTTTTCAATCCTTTGTTCTACTTTTTGTATTCTATTTTCGTTTTTAGCAATGGAGGTTTGGATCTCATTCATTTTCGTGTCCAGTGCATGGATATCTGATTTTAATTCTGAATGGCTGTTTAATAGCTTTTCCTGCATTGCTAGCATGGTCTGCTGGATTGATAGCAGAGAGGACTGCACTGTTTGCAGAGTTGGAGTGGTTGGGGGTTTATCTACTTTTTGAAGGCCTTCTAATGATTTCGGCATTGCTGGAGACGCCATTGACAGTGTCGGGTTGGATGGGACCTTTTTCCCTGTTTTTGCTATTGTGGAGGTCAAGGTTGCCATTTCCTTTAAGGTCAACTTTTGTTTTCTTAGTATTCTCTCGATATTCCTCCAGATAACCATCCAATAGCACTTGCCGCAGTATATTCAAGGGTTCTTCCTTAGATCTTGTCTTTAATCTCTTTTAGTTTGTTTTCCTCTAAATTTTGTTCCGAGATAGATGATCGAGCTATTAGATATTTTGTCCAGATAACTAAACAGGTTTTTTGTATTCAATATGATTTCGATTCTATTTAGTATCTAGTATAGAGTTCCTGGTTATATATATTAATTATAATCAATTAATTTTCAAAATAACTACAGTATCTTAAACAATTTAACTTCTTAAGTAGCTCTTAATTCGTTCTTAGTTAATTTCTAACTTGATTCCAAATGGGCTAATCTATTAAATCAAAACAATCAAGGCAATTAATTATTATTAACGTAGATAAGTAAATAAGAAATATCAAACAGCTATAGTTCTGCTATAAATTAGATAATAGAGAAAGTGATAAAAGTATAGTAATAAGATAGTGAGTAGTAATATATAATAGATATAATATACGTACTAATATAAGTTGCTAAATATGATAGGTATATAGTAAATAATAGATAATAAGTTAATATATGTACAAATATGATGATATAATAATATAATAGTATGATTTGATATAATTTTCAAGAGAGAGTCTCATTTACTGAGGTAGTTTAACAGGGGGTAGATGGTAATTTACTGGTTAATGTCTTCTTTGGTGTTTCTCCGTGCTAGTCAGTCCCTGGAACAATGAGTCAGCAATTCCTGTTCTCTTCAAGAAGAGAAAAACAAAAGGAGAGAGGCTCTGTAGTGGCTGCACATCCAATCTCTAGATTTATCCAGAGAAGCTCTTAATCCTCTGTCTGCTCCACTTCAAGTCGCTTTCTTTCTAGTGCTCTCAACCTCAAAATCTCCGTTTCTCGCGTCTCTATTCCATTTGCATGTGTCCCTCTGGCCCCTCGTCTCGTACTCCTCCTTCACCGGCTCGTCGGCTGCTCCGCTCCCCAATCGGCTCTTTATTTCAGGACGCCGCCTTTCTCTCCTCTGAGCACCTCTCCTCCGACTCCTCCGGTACCTTCCGTTGACAGCGATTTTACAGTAATAAGGGGAAAGGTATTCTACGTGCTAGCACTGCGATCTCCGATCTCTGTCGCTTCCTCTCTCGTTGTCGGCTACCGCGGCTTCAGGTCGGCCATTAGCTGGCTAACTCGCTTGTGTTGGGTCGACAGAGCCGCCCGGTCGTTGCGCTCAGCGTTGCGATCCGCTTTCACGCTCCTCCGGCTCGCCCTCTCGTCCGCGGGGCTCTCCAGGCTCCACGCCCCCGAAAGGGTCCCCAAAACACAGCGTTTAAAGGAGTTGGGGAGCAGCTGTCACTCTCCCAACGCCATGACACCACGGATCGCCAACCGGAAGTCTGAACACTGTTACCTTTCCACTGAAGCAGCAACTATCCACTTGCATTTGGATGCTTTCGAACCTCCAGGTGGGCAGGAGCAGGGGTGAGGACGGGAGTTCACCCCATTGTGCAGTGCCTGGGTCTCAAACTGTCAGCTCAGTATATCTTAACAACAGAGGGTTAGTTAAAAAAAAAAAGAAAAGGAAAGAATGGAACTAAAGAAAGAGATGGGAGAATTTAGATGGCTTAAAAGCAACATGTCCAGTTCCGTCCTAGTTTGAGTGTGGCCACTGATGAGATGATGCAATAAGGTCCAGGAATTCCATGACTGAAATTGGGAAGGTTTCATTTAAGGGGCTAAAACACCCAACATCAGTTCCTTCTTTGCACTGGTTCCCCAAGGAAGCATATTCTGAGGAGACAGACAAAGTTACCTGATGCACTGTCAAATACATTATGCAAGACAAACAACTATGAGCAATTTCCCCAATCAGGTAAAGAAATTGCATAATGAGCTCCATCACAATCATTTTCTTTAAGCTTATGTGATGAGAAAAGTTGTGATTCTGACTGGAGCCTTATGTAACTAACGCGCAGGCTAATTACGGTAGACTGGTCAGTCAAACACATCCTCATTACTATCAGCTTATTAAATGTATTATTTCCCCTTATTTCCCACTGGAAATGTTCCAGTAAGGGAAATATCATCACATGTCAATAACTGAGGTATTTAAATATTATACTGGGCTTAACTGTTCCCAGTCAATACAAAAGTAGCAAAAGGAGAAAGAAAATTGTATTCCATCAAAGCGGGCAAGTGCTTTGTGTAGCTTAATGTGGTTGTGACGTATATTTCTATATTGGAACCCTCCAGATATTTGGAGTTCACATCCATTTTCCCCTAAGTATCCTGCTGGGAAACATGGGAATTGTTGCCCAACATGCTACGGCTTTGTTATCTAACACCATAGCAACTCATCAGTATTTCTTCCCCAGTCTTCCATGGTGATGCAAACTGTGATCTTCTTCCTGGAAAGTAGATGATCCTCTAATAAACATCCTCTGTTCCTTCTGTTGTGTTGGGAGAGTTCTTCCTATTCCCCAGTTAGTGTTTGTAGACTGCAATGCGGAACAGATGTTACAGTAGTGCCAATTTTTCCACTCATAAAAGTAGTTGCTTTTTTTCTTTTATGACTTCCATCTTGGGCAGTGTTCTTTCAAGGTTTCCTTTATGGACAAATCATTAGTCTACAATTTGTTCCATACTGAATGAACTGAAATAATAGTGACCCTATCAGTAGTAATAGATCCATTGCAAGCAAGAACTCAGAAGCAGGTAGATTCCTCAAAGAATAGCTTTATTGGAAATATCAAAGTGGTACATATCTGATGAAAACCAACTCTGAAGGGCCCCTTGGTTTTCATCTAATTAAAAATAAAAGTTCTTCCCTCAACCCCAAACAATCAGTCACATGACCCAATCACTGCAGCATCCGCTGGTCTGGTGACATCACTCCTCCTTCCCTCAGCCAGGTGTGAGAATGCCTTTGGCTCTCAGGACAAAGTCTTGAGAAAGTATTTTATTTTGACTACACAACCCCAGTGATCTCTACTCCCCCCTCCCTATCCCTCGCTCCAGTGTGGCAACACTGAAGCTCCAAGATGGCTTCACCCAGGTTAGCTTCAGGGTTGACAGACCTGCTGCCTCAAATTTAAGTAGTAGGCCATATGTAGAAAATCACAGGTTCAGATCCTGGTATCAGTGGTAGAGCCAAGGAAAATTTCAACCTGGAAAAAAAAACTACTGTTAAAAAAGCTGCTACCGGAAAAATGATATAACTGTCATAATAATGAGCCCACTAGAAATTTAAAAAGTTTTAGGAGTTATGAATGAAAGTAAAAATAAGAGCTGGTAATAAACCAGAACTGAACATTGCATTAGAATATATTTTTATCTTGCGTTTTTTCTTCACTTGGGAATTGCTGGGTAAGCAGACTTCAGTGTGTGTGTCAAACGATAAATCACTGAGAACATTCAGCCATGTGGTCAGCTGTGTCATCACTGGTGAGGAAATTAATCACACACCATTATCCCAGAAGAAATCCAAGTAAGCATTAGCTGCTAAAATTCTAAGAATGTAAGAATAGTCTGTTGGATCACACTAAAGGCATTTGATCTATTCAAAATACTTGCATAAATTAAGGAATTAACCCATTTTTGAAGTTTGTTCAATGTACTGAACAATAATCCAACCAAATTCATAACACACTAGCACCTCCAATCCATCCCCTCTCACCCAAACATCCAATTTAAGCTTACATTAGTCAAATGTAGCACATTGTTTAAATGCAGCCATCACTTCTGGTTAAATTTTTATATGAACATAGCATGATGGTTTAATGTTACATCCATTTATACCAGAATGCAGGACAAATGAAAGACCTCCAAACTTCACATTAAAAATGTAGAAATTCATATACATTTGAATGTATATGCAAATTCATATACAAATCCAAAAGACTGTATGAATCTGCTTCTTGAATGACTCTCCATTAATTCTATTTTAAAAATGTATTCTGATATGACATCTACCATACAAACTGATCCTGCCTAGTATAAAGAACTTTGAGCTCTGTTTGATAGAATGGAAGAATTGCCCATAAATGTTTGGGGAAGTCTTTTGGGTATAGGTACAAAAGTCAGAATTATCAGCTCCAGAATGTTATACATCAAGACAGACAGACAGACAGACAGACGAGAGATAGATAATGATAGATGATAGATAGATAGACAGACAGACAGAGTAGATGATAGAGTAGATAGATGATATCTTTGTCATCTACCTACCTACATCTACCTACCTACCTATCATCCATCCATCCATCCATCCATCCATCCATCCATCCATCCACCCACCCACCCACCCACCCACCCATCCATCCATCCATCTATCTATCTATCTATCTACCTATCTATCTATCTATCTATCTATCATTTACCTACCTGTCTGTCTGTCTGTCCGTCCGTCTGTCCATCCATCCATCCGTCCGTCTGTGGTTATCAGCACACTGGGTGCCATAACAAAAATTCTTCTACTACACTTAGAAAATCTGCTCATTGATAAAGTATCGATCTGTCAATTACAAAAGGCCAAACTGCTTGAATCTGCACATATACTATACTGATATATTATGACATCCTAGGTACTTGGGAAGAACTGGCAGCTGGCATTTCACAGTGTTGTATATATAAAAATGAAAACACAAATTAATTGTACTGATATTATAAGGTCTTATATTTCTTTCATGACATTAAATATATAATCTTTGCAGTGGGGCTGAGCAACAAAGGCACGATTCTTTGCAGCAAGGCATAGGAGATTCCTGCATAAGAAGGACTCTAGTGGCCACCAAAGACAAAATCCAGATGTGAACAACTCATTGAGAGCTGTGCTTTTACCCAGCGATTGTGACTTTCTTAGATATTAATAGCAAGACAGTCACCGGCAGAGAATGTATATCTACATATTTTCTATCAACACTGATTTCTATGGGAATGCATATTCAAATACCACCCCCCCCCCCCCCCCCCCAGAAACAAACCCTTAGCATACACCTTTTGAGCAGACTTCTGATGCAATGGGCATTTATCTCATGCTATATCCTTGAAATAAATAAGTCCATTGCAGGCAAAGTGGTCCAGAAGAAGCCCTTAAATTTAACTTGAAGTATTTTAACATGTGCATCATTTGTGTAATGAGCTTATGTTGTAATTTGCATAATGACATCATTACACAAATAGTGTTAATTACCACAGAGCAAAAATATTTGTACTTAATGGATATTCAGGGCTAACAGGCATTCTTCTCCTTCCAATTAGCCAATTCACTATTTTTTTTTTATTTTTAGTAGTAATTTTCTGAAGGATCAAAATTCAGAATTAAATGATGTATTGCTACATAAATCTCCTTATATTGTCTGACAGCACAAGGCAAGGGTTCCACATAAATACTGTATCTAAAAAGAAGGGTGAAAATGGACATTTTTGGTTCCTGTAAATAAAGGAAAAGTAGCAAAAAATATACTACTAACCTTTACTTTTGATGTGGACGATTCCTGTAAGCCACCATGTGCAAATAGGCAGTAATATAATTTTTTTAAATAAATAAATATAAGATCCATTTTATGAATTTCAAAGGAAATTACACTTATTTAATACATCAAACATATACTGTCTATATATTTTGTCAAATCTTTTTCAGTGTCTGACTGAATACAGGTAGTCCTCAACCTACGACCATCACTGAGCCCAAAATATCCGTTGCTAAGTGAGACAGTTGTTAAATGAGTTTTGACCCATTTTACAACCTTTCTTGCCACAGTTGTTATGTTTGTTTGTTTGTTTGTTTGTTTGTTTATTTATTTATTTACTTATATTAAATTTATAGACCGCCCTTCTCCCTGAGGACTCAGGGCGGTGTACAGCCGGAATTAAAAAACACATAATATAAACAATAAGAACAATTAAAAATAGAATAATAAATTTTGGCTCAAATTAAAAATACCAATCCCCATAAAATTTAAAATTTAAATATAAAATACTGCTTAAGCCAGCCCGGCTTGTTTGAAGAGGTAAATTTTCAGGGCACGACGGAAGGCACTGAGGTCTGGGATTTTCCTTATCTCGGGGGGTAACTGATTCCAGAGGGTAGGTGCCCCCACAGAGAAGGCTCTCCCCCTGGGGGTCGCCAGCCTACATTGTTTGGCTGACGGCACCCCGAGGAGGCCCTCTCTGTGGGAGCGCACGGGTCGATGGGAGGTCGTCTGTGGCAGTAGACAGTCCCGTAGTTAACTAGGTCCTATGCCATGGAGCGCTTTAAAGGTGATAACCAACACCTTGAAACGCACCCGGAAGACCACTGGGAGCCAGTGCAGCTCGCGCAGGAGTGGTGTTACATGGGAGCGCCACGTTGCTCCCATCACTACCCACGCGGCCGCATTCTGGACCAGTTGGAGCCTCCGGGTGCCCCTCAAGGGAAGCTCCATGTAGAGAGCATTACAGTAATCAAGGCAAGAGGTGACAAGGGCGTGAGTGACTGTGCACAGAGAATCCTGATCAAGAAAGGGCCGCAACTGGTGAATCAGGCGAACCTGACAGAAAGTCCCCCTGGTGACAGCCGTCAGATGGTCCTCTAAGGACAGCTGCCTATCCAGGAGGACTCCCAGATTGCGAGCCCTTTCTCTGGGGGCCAAAGACTCGCCCCCAATAGTCAGCGATGGAGTCAACTGACTATATCGGGATGCCGGGAGCCACAGCCACTCAGTCTTGGAGGGGTTGAGCCTGAGCCTGTTCCTCCCCATCCAGGTCCGCACAGCCTCCAGGCACTGGGACATCACTTCAAGGGCATTGTTGGGGTGGTCCAGGGTGGAGATGTACAGCTGAGTGTCATCAGCGTACTGATGGTATCTCACCCCAAAACCACGGATGATCTCGCCCAGTGGCTTCACATAAATGTTGAACAGAAGGGGCGAGAGGACCGATCCCTGCGGCACTCCACAGATGAGAGGCCTCAAGGTCGACCTCTGCCCCCGTCAACATATACTGCGACCGGTCAGAGAGAAAGGAGGAAAACCACCGCAACACGGTGCCTCCCACCCCCAACTCTTCCAACCGGTGCAGCATGATACCATGGTCGATGTGAACCACTACCGTTAATTTAGTGAAATGGTTAAGTGAATCTGGTTTCCCCATTGACTCTGCTTGTCAGAAGGTTGCAAAATATGATTGTATGATCCCCGCGACATTTTAAGCGTCATAAATATGAGCCATTTGCCAAGCATCCAAATTTTGATCACATGACCATGGGGATGCTGCTATAGTCATAAGTCTGAAAAAAGTCACTTTTTTCAGTGCCATTGTAACTTTGAATAGTCACTAAAGGAACTGGTATAAATTGAGGATTACCTGTACAGTTCTGAACACAATATAACATATTGATAATATGTAGCCTATGAAGTTTATATACTTCATCTCTTTCACCTCTAATAATTGCAATCCTTGTCCTATCTTTCTTTTGCTTTAAATGATTGGCCAAAACCTTAGCAAGTCTTTCACCATTTAGTTAACACACTGGTTTTCTTTGTAGATGATATTCTTCTGTTTATTTCTAAACCTCACACTATTATTCCAGTGTCAATGCAAATGATAGATAGATGCCTTTATAAAATAGCATCTATTAACTGGTCCAAATTGATGCCAATAGGTGAAAAATTATTCCATTTAAGGTATATCAATTCTGTATTCATTAAATGTTTAGCTATGGGAATACCAAAAGATATAACTCAGATATAACTCAGTTAGTAACATGTGACATTAATAAAATATATAGAGTTTTCTTCAGTTATGGATAGATGGGAGTCATTAAACCTCACTCTTTGAGAAAAGATGAATGCTGTCAAAATGAATATTGTTTCCAGAGATTAATTTATATCCTGAAAGGAATTCCTGTTCAAATATCTGGAATATATTTTCAGAAAATAAACTGTTTAAAACATTTTTATGGGGTTCTTCAATTCCGAGAATATCTTTACAGAAAATGTAATTATGAATTAATGACAGAATTAGCGTTTCTGAATCTGGAGCTATATCACCAAGCTTATCTACTATCAAGTATTAAATACTGGAAGTGAAGAATTGATGTTAATTTTATGATTTGGGCAATTTTGGAATACACGTACCGGTATGTAGTATCTTTCGTTGATTGGCCAGTATTAGAATCTCAATACAATAGAACTCTTGTATGCCTGGAAACAATTACAATATGTCAGTTAGAAAGCTACGGAAAGTAATATTTTAAAAACAGATTTGATGCTTTTCCTCCATGCTAGATTAACTTTATGGGGATAGCCAACATTAAAATTGGGAAAAAGTTAGTGATATGGAAAAAGTGGATTAAAGTTGGGATCTTGATTTTGGACCTATTGACAGATGATGAGGATGAATTTTTAACATACATTGGGCTAAGAGACAAATGTCATCTATCAGATGAAAGTCAGTTTATACTGTAGCTACTATATATCATCCGTTGAAGACATTATTTGGACCAGAAGCATTTTCAGCTTCTGAGACTCCCAAGATAGAAGAACAACTGGTTAAATCTTTTAAAACTAAAAAAAGAAGCTACTATTAGTTTCTACAGATATTTGTTATGATGAGTGGAATGAAGAATAAGAATTTCCTCTATTGCCAAGACAATGGGAGAGTATCTTAAATTCTATATCTCGATGTCAGTGGACCTTAAATTACTCTCTTAAGTAGGGAGAATTAATTGAAACATAGCATTTTGTTGGAGATGTATTTAAGACAATGCTTCTTTAAAAATGTGTCATTACGACTTATACTTACCGAGTTTTCAGAGAAGGTAGAGGACTAATTAAATCTGAATGCGTAACAAAAGCAAAAAATATTATTCAGAAGATAATATTCTCTTGAATTACATACCTAGAAGATGGAGTTTGACAACTGGACAACATAATTCTATATGCTTTTATTATAGTTAAAAGATTGATTCTGCAACATTGGAAAGAGAAATGTATGGCCCCCCTATAGGAATTGTAGACTTGATTACGCTTATTATCTGTAGCAGATTGCCTATAGATGCAGATTTTGTATGGATATTTATTTATTTATTTTTTTATTATTATTATTATTATTATTATTATTATTATTATTATTATTATTATTATTATTTAATTTTGATTTATATGCCGCCCTTCTCCGGAGACTCAGGGCGGCTTACAATGCGTTAAGCAATATTTAATTTATATGCAATATTTAATTTATATGCCACCCATCTCACTATCAACTGACCCTGAGTGGCTATAAAGGAGAATGGGATAAATTTATACAAAGGATAGTGGTTAAAAAGCATGACAGTCTCATAAATGCATAAGTGTATATACTGGAATACTATTGTGTTAAATAATTATGTGGACAATTGTAATTGGTTATTGTTGTCACAACATATATATACTCTACATCCTATTTTTTCTGTTTCACTTTTATTTACTTGTTTGCACTTATATGTTATGTATGTCCTAGAACTTGATTTCTTTTCATTTTTTCTTTGTTCCTTCCAACAGAATTCTTCAAAGTTTTTACAAGCCTCTTTTGTAAATCCAATGTAGAAAATTATCCAGGTCACTCTCTTGGTTTGTTATTTTAATATATTTTTAAATTATTAAATAACAACAGCAGATTTCCTTTGTATGTCCAGCACAGCATCTTTTTCCATATCGTTCTTGCAGCATGTCATTTAAATTTCATTTTCAAATCAGTCTCAGTCTTGTATGGTAAAACTTTTTCCTCTTCCTTAACATCTTTTAAACATCGTTTATCTATAATATCTTAAAATTAATTCCTGAGTCTGTCGTTCACAAATATCCTTCAATGTCCAATGTTAAAATATTTTGCTCCATTCTGTATTTATAAGTCAAGTTTATAAATACAGGGCCTGGTGGCTCAGCAGACTAAAAAGCATTGTGATTAACACCAGCTGCCTGTAATTACTGTAAGTTCGAATCTCACCAGGGTCAAGGCTGACTCAGCCTTCCATCCTTTCTAAGGTAGGTAAAATGAAGACCCAGTTTGTGGAGGCAATAAGATGACTTTGTATAAATATACAAAAGTATGAAGGCTATTGCTTAACGCATTGTAAGCAGCCCTGAGTTTCCGGAGAAGGGCGGCATATAAATAAATAAAAAATAAATAAAATTGAGTGTTGTTTTCCTTTAATTGTAATTGTTTGTTCCTTCTAGTTTTCTTTACTGTTCAGTTTTAAAGTCTTATCTTATTTTTATTTTTTAATCCAAAAATATTGGCACTTCTGAAGCTGGCTCTGGCACTGGCTGCTCATCATCCGTCTCCTCTTCTGACTCTGAATCTGAGTCCCCTGTGATGCATTCTATATGGGGCTGCCCTTGAAAATTAGCCATAAGCTTCAATTGGTCAGTGAAAAGCATTTGACATGCTTTGGTTATACCTATGTAACCCCTCTGCTTCATGAGGTGCACTGGTTGCCAATTTGTTTCTGGGTATAATTCAAAGTGCTGGTCCTTACCTATAAAACCCTACACGGCATAGGGCCTGGTTACTTCTTCTATAACAATTTCTGCCCTCTGGAATTAATTTCCACCCGAGATCTGGATAGTCCACTATCCTGCTGGTATTTCAAATGGCCTTGAAGATTTGGCTCTTTACACAGGCCATTGGCACAGATGATTAAAAAACTTTCCCAGTCTTGTGGGCTCATTTCTTTTTTGTTCTTGTCCAGTTATTGTCATCTTTGCCATAGTTTATATTTTTCTTCTTGTCTATTCTTGTATTTTTCTCTTTTAAAGATTTTTTTAAACCTGTGAACCACCCAGTGTCATTGGGAGTAAGGTAAAAAAATCTTTTAAGGGTAGCTCCATATAAAACACATACCAGTAGTCTACTATGAGTTATAGCTAGATCCTCTCTCACCAGTTAGGGTCACAACTGGCATACTAGCTGAAACTGGACAAAGATCTCCCTAGTCTTGGCCTTCACTTTCATCCAGGCAGAATCTGCGAATTCAGAGGCATCTCCAAAATACAGATCATCTTCTTCATGGGTAGTTTCCACCTATCCAGAGATTAACACTGCTACTGACAGAGAACCTAGATATAGAAATAGTAGCTTTGTCTTGTTTAAATTAAACTTCAATCTGTTATTGCCCAATCTCTTACAGTCTCCGGACACTGGGATAGAACATCAATGATGTAAAGTTGGGTATCATCAGCATAGTGACGATACTGCACCATACTGCATTATTTGGTTGTCATTTTCATGATCTTATTCAAGATGGCAATTAAATAAGATCATGAAATGACAGCCTAATGATGCAATAAGGGAGGAAAAGTTACCTTCCTTAACAACATTACGTAGGCCTCACATGGGCACATACCACGCTTCATCAATTTGCGTCTAACTTCCTCCTCCAGGCATTTCTGCTCCATTTCCTGGAGTAGAAGTTTCTCAGAAAACTTAGCTGCAAAGTAGAATTGGTTATTTGTGGGATAGTCTATCCAGTGCCCAGTATACTTCCTGTTGCCAATTATGCACCAGGCATTAGACGGAAATGTTTGCTGGAGAGAAGCACTTCAAGTATCATTTGGAAATTAGCTGGATCAATTAGCTGGACCATCCAAATGGCTCCTACTGTTCCATGGAGTCAAGTGTTGCTCTCTAGTATAACTGAATGAGGGCATTATCTAACCATGTCAATAGGGTGATCTGCTCAGAAACAAAATCAAGGTACAAAGTGTGTCTGCTGGCATGAGTTCCAAGATTACTTGAATTCCTGAAACTTGTTGAAGCGGGCACCCAAGGTGGCACCAAATGCAGATCTTCACCAGCCACCTGGAAACCAACAGATTGGAAGTGATCCTGCCAGACAGCAGAGTGGTCAATATATCAGCAGATGGTTAATCTAGGGCTGTAGATCTACTGCTTTATCCAACACCATATTATGGATGGTGAAGGTACCATGTTGCAGACAAACTTAGTATTAACCCATAAGCATCTATAGGCTAAGGCCACCATCACTCCAATAACTTGGTTTCCAAGATGGTCAATTGATTGGAAGTTGAGATTGGAGGACTCTCTTCCCCTGCCATTCTCTCTGCCTTATCTCCCTCAATCCAACATCTTTGGATATTCAACAATACAACACCTTTGGGATTTCCAGCCCTGCCTGCTCAGGCAACCCATTCTCCTCAAATAATTAATATAGATTCTACCATCTTATTGTAGACGGCTTAAATTGCAAACACTTCCTGTTTAAATTTCTTAATTTTATTTTATTTTATGTTGGTTGCATGAGTATCTATCAATCCCACATTAAAGATGGTAGAGCAATTTGAACTTGTGTATGTATTCAGATTATATTTAGTAAACACAATACTGGATTCCGAGTTTGTACTTTTAATTTTGTGCAATATTTCCTAGGTTAAATCTAATACAGGTAGTCCTCAACTTGCAACAGTTCATTTAGTGACTGTTCAAAGTTACAACAGCACTGAAAAAAGTGACATATGACCATTTTTCACTGTTACGACCTTTGCAGCATCCCCATGCTCATGTGATCAAAATTCAGATACATGAACTGGTTCATGCTTATGACCATTGTGACTACCTTTTGTGACCTTCTGAAAAGCAAAGTCAATGGGGAAGCCTGATTCATTTAACAACCAGGGTACTGATTTATCAACTGCAATGATTCACTTAACAACTGTGGCAAAGAAGGTCATAAAATGGGGCAAAACTCACTTAACAAATGTCTCACTTAACAACAGAAATTTTGGGCTCAATTGTGGCTATAAATTGAGGACTACCTGTATTTCCGTTCACATCTGGTACAAATCATGCGTTGCACCTTAGTGATTAATGAAAACGGAACTCCATTCATAATTTCTCCACTGCTTTATCTTTAGATAAGATAGATGTTCATTCAACATTCCTTTCAAATATCTGGAGAAAGAGCTTTCACAATAAATAGGCAGCCTCCTCTTTCCTGGAAGAAGAGTTGAAATGTTGACTTTGTACCTTGGCATGCTTTATATGCCATCATTCTTGTGTAGGGAGTCATGATCTTTTGTTGCATATTGAGTGATCGGATAGTACAATCTACTGGAAAATTGTAGGATTGATTGTTTTCATCTGGATGGCATCTGTAAACATGTACATTGTGTAGGAGGAAATCCTGGAAAAAGATAGAAAAGAAGTAGGGTTCAATAGAAGAAAAAAGTTACTTGAAACATTATGAACAGTATTTTAACTATAAGAGCACTTTTTAAAAAAAAACTACATGTATGTAGAGACTATCATTTCAAGGAATTTTGAAAATGCAGGACACATTTTGGTAATACAGACTGTAGTATCATAAATTGCCAAGGACTTAGTCATCATTTGGGCCAATTCTCTCCTTGTGCTGTTCCACCATCCCTGACAGATACTTATCCAGCATCTGTAAAATATCCCAAGCTAAAGAAAACCTTTTTCCCCTCTCCAGAGGCAATCTGTTTCAAATTGCTCTCACATTTGGAAGTTTCCCCTAATGCTGAGCCAAAACCCAATTCATTGCATTTTCTCTCCATTGATCTTAGTTCTGCCTTTTGTTGGTACACAACAGAAAGAAGGATGAAACATTTTGTATCTCCAATCCGGAAAATATGAATAATACTCGGGTAGCATTAAAATCATTGAAAATTTATTTCAAATTCTTAATTTAAAATGATTCAGAATTGCTTCAGAGGGCATGCACTTCTTTAAAGAAGGCCAAACCTTTTCAGACTTTTCCACAAAGCTGAAAAAAGATGCCATTTTTTTTTTAAAAAAATTGAAGGCGGCCCAACTCCAAATGATTGTGGATCGCTTACAATTACGTTTAAGAACAGAAAACTAAGTAAAAAGAACCATGTGTGCCAAGAAACACCCCCTCTTGCAATACAATATAACACTTCTTTAAAAGGTTTCTTATAAATGGATTACTTAAAGCAGTAGCATCTTTCTCACTCAGAAGCCTGAAAAGAGTTAGGCTTGTTTAATAAATAGCAGAGAAGTACTGTGCATGGCTTTGTGTGAGGTCCAAAACATCTCCTCCAATAATTTCTGAAGCATTCACAGACTTAGAATTAAGCTGGTTATCATTAATTTCTCCCATAATTGTTAATGCAGCTCAGATGTATTGTAGTTTTCTTTAGATTAGGGTCTATAAACCTATATTTGCTTTTACAAGAGTATTAGATACTGTAGCATCTCCAAGTTTTGTATCTTGATGTTGATGTCCTTCCAAAGACATGTGAGATATTTCTCTAGTCACACTTTCACCATATAGAGCACGGGTGTCACGCTGTGACGTTGCCGTCACGTGATGTTTCACAATGTTTTTCCCATTCGAGGAGCTGGGGTGGCCGTAGCCTGCGTGTGACGCAGTTTGACACCCCTGATATAGAGTGTTGTACCATCTTAGTCAATGGTAGTCAAAAATCAGAAAGAGTCCAGAAACATCTTTCACAAAGATTTAAGCCTTTCAATAAAATGTTAGTCTGGAAGCTTATCATATTCCTTCCGATTTCACATAAGGAGTGGTAAGGCAACCATAACTTGTTGGTGCTTTGTTCTAGTAGTTGGTTCAGAGAGAAGTAGGCAGCTCTGGACAGAACTTCAAAATCTTTGCAAGCTGATCCTTAGGATGGTTGGTTCTACCTAATAACCCACTCCCAACACAGGGAATTTTACTGCATGGCCATTATACCAGACATTGTTATCACCCCTTTCATTCCGTTTGATAAGCAAGAGACCAGCCTGTACTTCAAGAGTATGTATGATTTTCAAATGACCACAGGGACAGTATTCTCTTTAGACTGTAGATCTTTTGAGTAGGTACAATGATATTTGTGTATATTATATCTATCTACTGCAGTCCTTGGCATTTTACGGCCCCTGGGCCACATTTGGCCCCCTGGCTGTCCATATCCAACCTGGGTGAGGTCAATTGGAAATTAGACATAAAATAAGTGTATGCCATGCATGCAATACAACTGCATTGCTTTTATTTTGAAGGAGACTGCTGTTGGTTTTTTTTTCAATTTATGTATGTGTGTGCATACCTACCAGTGGTGGGTTTCAAAATTTTTTACTACCCGTTCTGTGGATGTGGCTTGATGGACATGGCATGGCATGGCTTGGTGGGTGTTGCTTGGTGGGTGTGGCAGGGGAAGGATACTGTAAAATCTCCATTCCCTCCCCAATCCAGGGGAAGGTTACTGCAAAATCCCCATTTCCTCCCTTATCAGCTGGGACTTGGGAGGCAAAGAATAGATGGGGATGGGGCCAGTCAGAATTTTTACTACCGGTTCTCCAAACTACTCAAAATTTCCGCTATCGGTTCTCCAGAACTGGTCAGAACCTGCTGAAACCCACCTCTGATACCTACACACTATCACAGACCTATTGGTTTGGCCCTCCACAAGAATCCCTTGTGGCTTCTTGGGGTAATTGATTGCCAACCCTGTCCTACTGAATGAACCATTTAGCATACTTGAAATTCAATATGTATGAAAGAGTTGACTAAACCAGGGTACCTTCTTTCATATGTGGTGGACGTGCCCCGAAGCAATGAACTATTGAAAAAAGATCTGGAATTGGATTCAAGAAGTAATTGAGGAGAATATAGAGTTGGCGCCTGAAACCTTTCTCCTGGGAGTACTAAACAGGATATATGAGAGAAAAAAGAGATACTTAATTATACATATCATTACGGCAGCTAGATTAACATGCTCACAACACTGGAAAGAAAAGGGAACACCACTGGAAGAACATATAATTCAGAAAATCCTAGAATGTGCCGAGATGAGCAAACTAACATATGAGATCAATGAGAAAGAGGATTCAGAATACTATACGGTGTGGGAACTTTGGTATAAATGGATGGAAGAGCGAATAAGGAAGAGATAAGACATAGTGTAAATATTAAAATAAGTGGGGAAATTAGGAGACACTATAATAAAAGAATGTATATAATCTGTATATATACTATCACTGTCAAACCAATGTCTTTTGTATTGTATTATAATGTAATCTAATAAAAACTTAAAAAAAAAGAAAAGAAAGAGTTGACTAAGAAAAAAAACAGAATACTAGATATTGTATAATACTACCAGTAGAAGAATGAACCATCTTCAATCATCACAAGGCTTCTATCCGAAAAGTACATTTTGTCATATTAAGTCACTTGTATTGCTCAAGCATCCATACTATTATGGTGAGAAACCAACATTGGCCATGATTAATTGACAATATAATCAGTGATTCATTTGTAGGCCCCACCCTAGTTTTGAATGCAGACTGTGTGAAATGAATGCCACAAAATAAATTACTTAGAGTCACTTCCTCTTCTGACATGTTGAGGAGGATATACAGACTGTTACGATTTGAGAATTGCTTTCGCCTTTTCTCAGCCTGACTTTGGGTGTGACCACATCAATGTCAAACATCTCCAAAAGTAAAGGTAAACAGATGCCTCAAGAATCTGGGTGAACAGGAAAGAAACTATCTGGCTTATTGAACCCAGGTTCAGCCATCACTAAAGACTAATATTCAAGTTTGTAAGCCTCATAAGAAGGATTACCATTCAGTGGCAGAGCACATATTTTTCCAACAGAAGGTCCCAAGATCATCCTTGGAAGCACCAATTAAAACAGTTATGGTTAGTAGATCATGTGAAAATTCTTTACTGTTGGACAGATTAGACAGTACTGAACAATATGCACTTGATATGAAGCAATCATTAGTGTTTCTAAATTTGGTGGATATTGATATTTGCTATAGTTAACATTTATTTTTTTTGAAGTTTCAGCACATATCATTATAAAGATCATTTATGTTTTCAGATGTCCAAACTGCATTGAGGTACCTTTTATTTATAAACCAAACAGAACATTTCCTTGACTAGTCAGTAAATGTCCAAAATAGACTTCCCAATATCAGTGTCTGAATTGTTTATCTACAGCTTTCAAGTTCAACCCCATTCTTTAATAAACAATATGCTCATTTCTATTATTATAAACAGAGCACAATATCCAACTTACCTATCTGCTTAAAGCAGATGGTGAATAAACTGCCTGATTACATCTTTATGAACCTTCAAGTCACCTCGTTGGTTATAGTTAGTTTTCTCAGGGTCCATCTTTTATCTGGGTTTATCACCCTAAGCCAGTAGGAATGGGAGCCAGAGGAGAGCAAGTTTATTTTCTTTAGATCAGGGATGTCAAACTCAATTTCATTGAGGGCCACATCAGGTTTGCGTTTGACCTTTAGGGGCCAGGGTGGGTATGGCTAGCTTGACGTCACTCGTGTTGGGGCACCTGTGGTGGCCCAAGCGCTCTGCCAGTGCAAATGGGCTCCCAAGCTCTGGTTTTGGCTGTGATGGCTTCCTCTGCCAGCGAAAACAGAGCTCTGGAGGGCCGTCCCCCTGAGCTCTGTTTTCACTGGCAGAGGCACCGCAGATTAGTCTTTCGCTGCTTCCAGGGTGACCCCATGGGCCAGATCTAAGCTCCCCGCAGGCTGGATCTGGCTCCCAGGCCTTGAGTTTGACACCCCTGCTTTAGATGGTTTTAGTGCCCTCTGGGAATTGCCTGAATACTTCATGAAATATCTTCATAATGAACTTATTCTTCTTTAGGTACTCCATTATAGAGATATACAATTTGATCATTGTTAACTTGCACTGTTCCACATTTTGAATGTACTTATATTGTAGAATGCTGAAGTTCCTTAGTGCTCTTTGCTATTATCAATTCGACAAGATTTCATTGGAAAAAACTAATTGTGGCACTTGTGGATTGAACTTCAGATGACCGAGAGATCTTTCTGAATCACTAACTATTTCACCCTTCCCATATCTAAGATTGCCAGCATTTGGATCCCTCTTCTGTTCAGCAGAACATCTTAAGATGTTAGAAATAAGAACTGAATCTGCTTCCACCCCTGAAATAGAGGGCCTTTTCTACCAGGGAGGGTTTTTCATGTCTTCTCCTTTATTACTTGTCTGTTTTTTGAGTGACTCATATTTAATCTAGTGAAATATGTTGTAGAAGACCTAGTGATGTTGTTCGATTATTAGTCAGGGGAATGAAGCAGGCAGGAAAATTGCCACTGTTGAATTATTGTTATTGTTTTAATGTTTTATAAAGGTGTTTTTATTGAATGATTGTAAGCCAGAGTCACTTTTGGCGAGATGGACAGCATGTAAGCTTAATAAATAAATACATAAACAAATAAATAATCAATCTTGAAATGGGCAGTCTTGAAATGGAAGCAGTGGATATATTAAAATCATGAGGCTGATGCCCAAATTGGTTCCCTGATCCATCATCTTCTTTTGGCAACATGAATTCTGTTGTGCAGAAGAGAAGCTTAAGAATTAGGCAACCTGTAGCGTGAAAGCAAGATGGGTTTTCACCATGTGTCAAACAGGGTCTATAGTATGAGCCAAAACAAGAATAGGTTAGCTGCTGCCTTCTAGATATGCTGAACCTAAATCCATTAATCCTGGATAATTAGTCCCTTAGTAGCTTTTATGGAATTTATAGTCAAAATAACTTATTAACTTATCTATTTCTGGTACTTCATTTAGGGTTTTCCAGACTGAAGGATTCACTTTGTTCTTGAATTCCAAAAAGTGAATACAAAATAATTGAATACATTAACAATGAAGTGATGATTAGTTTTGCCTATTAGGATCAACCATCAATAGTAAAGAAAGAAGCAGACATGCATTCTCCCTCAGACCAGGGGTGAAATCCAGCAGGTTCTGACAGGTTCTGGAGAACCGGTAGTAGAAACTTTGAGCAGTGTGGAGAAGCAGTAGTGGAAAGTTTGGAGGACTGGCAAATACCTCTGGCTCGCCCCAGAGTGGGGTGGGAATGGAGATTTTGCAATATCCTTCCCCCAGGAGTGGGGAGGGAATGGGGATTTTACAGTATCCTTCCCCTACCACGTCCACCAAGCAACACCACCCCCACCAAGCCACGCCCACAGAACTGGTAGTAAAAAAAATTGGATTTCACCACTGCCTCAGACTATCACTGGATAGAGCAATTGTTTGTTAGTTAGTTTATTATATTTATATACCGCCCTTCTCCCGAGGGACTCAGGGCGGTGAACAGCCATGGTAAAAACAATATAGAACAAAAATTAAAACCTATTAAAATAATTCAATCATTGGCTGAATTTAAAACACTCAACTAAAATCATTTTAAAACCCCTATCAAAACCCAATTTAAAATCCTTTATCCCATCAGACCAGCTTGCTGGAATAATAGGGTCTTCAGAGCACGATGGAAGGTGTGGAGGTCGGGGATCCTTCGTATCTTTTCCAAGGCATTTGTGAATGCCTTGAAAAAGATATTAGATGCTGAATCTGATGTGTTCATACTGACAGAGATCAAAATTGTGCACACAATTGTTTTCCTTGTGATAACTTATGGAAACTAAAGTTGAACTTTGAAGAAAGTATTGCCAGATAGATTATCAAGGAAATCTAGCCAAGGAAACAAATAAATGGACTATAGAACAAATCCATCCAGATTTTTCACTTTAGGCAACCAATTTTCATACTTCGAACACATTATGCAATGATAATGGAGAATTCTATGTTAGGAATGGTGGAAGATGCTAAATATCTTTCTCTTTCACAGATAATCAGAAAAACCACTCACTACCATAATTTATCTTTCCTTGCTCTGTAGATAAAGATGTCTCAAGACTTTCCTTTGTTATTGATGGACTACCATCTATTATATTCAGATACATGGATCTTGACTCATATTTCAATTTGTGCTTTTACTTGGTTCTAACTTTATAATGTAAAATCCAGCATGTAAAACTTAGCCCATAGATCAATTGTTAAATTATAAGATATTGTGTTTTGTTTCTCAAGAACTTTTTGTTAAAATGATTACCAGCCCTGGTACCAAATTTAGTTGCAACACAAAGCTTATATTTATCTAATTACTCTGTCAACTGCTTTTCCCATTTTATAATGCTGCTTGATAAGCATTTTATAAGGCTGCTGGCAATTTGTTCTAGTCAAGAAATTAAATCAAATGATGTATGGACTTCGCTAGTTATCTTGGACATATTTCTTGTAAATGTATATGTTATCAAGTTCACTTGGTAACATATACATTTGTTTCACTGCCTCAATCATGCTGTATCTTTTCATGCTCACCCTAATCTTGGCTTTTGCTCTATGTATAAGGATGTTTCAATTATCCTTTTCTGTGGATGAACTATGATGAGCTTAATGTTAGATTTCTTCCTGCATCTCTTCTGTGGTGGAGGATGTCCTGAAATAAGAAATGTATTGGAACAGTTGACACAATTGGCCTAAGAGCCCTCTCCAACCAAGGGTTTTTGCAACAAGCCAAGGTTTCATCAAAATAATGAAAAGTTTGTTGTGACATCATGATACATGCTTATGTACTTGCATGTAATGTCACAATACATTTACAAAAGGGACAAAGTTTGTATCCTGATTGATGTTTCACAATTAGCCTCTTCTTGCCCCTCCATTTTGCTTGCTCCTTTTCACTCAAGTTTGCTTCAAAAACAACTCTGTGATACATGGATGAACTGCAAGAATGAAGTAGCAATGCTAGAGCACACCTAGAGGTAAACCTATATACATGAGTATTATGTACAAACCTATGCAACATGGGTATAATTTAATAAGGGCAAAAAGATGTAAAAATAATAGAGCAGTTCATAAAAGGATTTCTGGAAACTGGGAGGAAGAGGAGGAGGTAGGGGAGATGATAAAGAGAATAAAAAGAAGACCTGGGGGATGACGACAACAAGGAATAAAAAGTGAAAGTGATCATAACTCTGAAAATATCAGTTTAACAAATCAGAAACATGCTTGCCTAGTATCAGAGAACAATCACAATGAGTAATTTTTAATATATGTAGCCACCCACTCAGGAAACTCTAGCTGGCAAATGAGAATAAAAACGTAACCAAATTATATATAAAAATTAAACTGAATGGAAGCCCCTAAAATAATTTTATTAATATATTAAATAAAATAGCAAACACCCCAGAGCTTCATCACCATCCTCAGTGCTTGGGGGGAAGTGCCAGGTTTCACAGCCTTCTGAAAGACCAACAGGTGGTCCATATCTCTAGGGTGAGATTGTTTCACAAGGCAGGTGCTATATCAGAGAAGACCCCGGGGCCGATCAAAGCAGCTTGGATACTTTCCCAGATCAAATGGGATTGCCCAAAAACACAGGAGATTGGCAGTCCCATAGGAAACATGGCCACATGTCATATTGGGGCTTTAAGTAGCATTTTGAATTGCACCTGGAAGCATACTAAGACTCAGTGAAGCTCACGTAGCAGCAGTGTTTCAGTATATGGATGCATTATGGTGCAAATCTGCATGTGTTGCTGCTTTCTGGACCAGCTGAAGTTTCTGAATGCTCTTCAAGGGCAGCCCCATGTCGATCACATTGCAATACTACTATCATTAGGTGACTAAGGCATGAGTGAATAGTTCCTCCCAATCTAGAAAAGGGAATAATTGCTGGACGTAATGTAACCATGCAAAGACCTTCATGGCCTCGGTTACTAGCTGCTCCACCTCCAAAATTTGTGAGTCTTGGAGAATGGAGTGTTAGCCCATACAGAATTAATGGCAGACAATCATTAACATGGAAGACACTAAAACCCATAACCACACAATGCTGTCCAGGTCAAAGCTGGGTCATTCACATTCAGACCTGCCCAGTCTTCAGATACTGAGAAAGCACTTTGAAAATATCATGTGGGTGGCCCAGGGCAGAGATACATAACTGAATATTAGTGACCTACTGATGATAATTAAGATGTTGAGACTCTAGAACAGTGATGGCTAACCTTTTTGCCATCGCGTGCCAAAAGTGGGGGGAGCACGATAGGGTCGCACACACCCGTGCCCACATCCATAATTCTATGCGCCCCACCCTCCCCATGCTCCCCCCCCGCTGTTGGCACGGTGGGCCCGGTAGGCCCGTTTTTTGCTCTCCCCAGGCTCCAGAGCCTTTTTAGGAGTTTGGGGAGGGCAAAAATGGCCTTCCCCACCTCCCAAGAGGCCATCTGGAGGCCAGAAACAGTGTGTTCCCTGACTTCTGGTGGGCCCAGAAGGCCCGAAAATCAGCTGGCTGGCACACGCATCCGTGTCGGAGCTGAGCTCGCGTGCCCACCGATATGGCTCTGCGTGCCACCTGTGGCACCCGTGCCATAGGTTCGCCATCACGGCTCTAGAAAGAGTGAAGAGAAGAGTAACAAAGATGATTAGGGGACTGCAGGCTAAAACATGTGGAACAGTTGTAGGAATTGAGTATGTCTAGTTTAATGACAGGACAGGAAGGCCTGGAGGGACATTGTCCATGGGTTTGTGATGGGTCAGACACAACAATTTAATGAAAAGGACTAGGAGAGACATGATAGCAGTGTTCCAATATCTTGGGGGCTGCCACAAAGAAGAGGGAGTCAAACTATTCTCCAAAGCACCTAAAGGCAGAACAAGAAGTGATAGATGGAAACTAATCAAGGAGAGAAGCAACCTAGAACTAAGGAGAAATTTCCTGACAGTTAGAATAATTAATCAGTGGAGCAACTTGCCTCCAGAAGTTGTGAATGCTCCAACACTGGAAGTTTTTAAGAAAAGATTGGACATCATTTGTCTGAAATGGTATAGGGTTTCCTGCCTAAGCAAGGGGTGGGACTAGAAGATCTCTAACATCCCTTTCAACTCTGTTATTCTATTCTATTCTATTCTATTCTATTCTATTCTATTCTATTCTATTCTATTCTATTCTATTCTATTCTATTCTATTCCATTCTATTCCATTCCATTCCATTCCATTCCATTCCATTCCATTCCATTCCATTCCATTCCATTCCGGAGGGGGGAGCGG
>WNWU01000041.1:9465183-9480724 GCA_012654045.1 Ptyas mucosa | reverse complement strand
GGAGGGGGGAGCGGACCTGGCAGGTATCACGGAGACCTGGTTGGGCCAAGAGGGAGGAGTTCCCCTCGTGGACATGTGCCCACCAGGCTTCCACGCATTCCATCAGCCAAGAGCTCAGGGCAGGGGTGGGGGAGTGGCGGTTATTATAAGGGAAAGTCTGGATCCGAGGGAGACCACTGTACCACAGATAGCCGGATGTGAGTCCCTCTGTGTGAAGTGGGGTCGTGGGGTGCAGATGGGCTTGTTGATCACGTACCTGGCTCCCTGCCACGTGGCAACGGCCCTGCCCGAGCTGCTCAATGTCATAGCCGAGGTGGCGGTGGACACCCCCAGGCTTTTGGTCATGGGGTATTTCAACCTGCCATCCATCAGCGAAACGTCTGAGGTGGCTCAGGAGTTCATGGCTTCCATGACAGCCATGGACCTGACTCAGTTAATTCACGGCCCCGCTCACATAGGCGGGCACACTCTGGACTTAGTTTTTGTCTCTGGTCAGTGGTCGAGTGGCCTCAATACAGGGGATATAGTTACCGAACCCTTGTCATGGTCTGACCACTTGCTCCTTCGACTAGACTTTCTAACCGCTTCACCCCGCCGCACCGACCTGGTGGTTCCACCCCAGGCGCCTGATGGATTCTGACAGATTCTGGATGGCGCTTGGGCCATTTCCTGAGACTCTGGATCATGACTCAGCTGAAGACCTAGTGGCTGCCTGGGATAGTGTGGCCACTGGTGCTTTGGACCGTGTCGTGCCTTTGCGGCCTCTGACCCGGCACCGAATTCACTTAGCTCCTTGGTTTACCTTGGAGGGCCAGCCGATCCGAATCTGACCTGACACTAGTAAGATCTCATATCAAGACCTACCTAGTAGCTATAAAAACGGCAAAACCTGACTATTTTGCCGCTCTTATCGCGTCATCAGAGAATCGCACAGCCGCCCTGTTTAGGGTGACCCACTCCCTCCTCCATCTGGGAGCGCGGGATGACCCCTTGCAGGGCCGAGCTGAGGATTTTGTACAGTATCTGTATGATAAGATCACTCAGATTCGGGAAGACTTGGCCGCTGACTGGGTTAGTTCAGACGGGATGACGGAGGCAGGTCTTGAGAGTGTTATCTGGGAGGAGTTCGATCTTGTGGCTCCCGAGGACATGGACAGGATCTTGGGACGGCTGAATGCGACCACATGTTTATTGGACCCGTGTCCCTCCTGGTTGGTGCTGGCTTCCCGGGAGGTTACACGAGGCTGGCTCCAGAGAATTATCAACGCTTCTTTGAGTGAGGGTGTCGTACCGGCCGCCTTGAAAGAGGCAGTGGTGAGGCCCCTCCTCAAGAAGCCCTCTCTGGATCCAGCTGTTTTGGCTAACTATCGTCCAGTCTCCAACCTTTGTTTTATTGCTAAGGTTGTTGAGAGTGTGGTGGCACGGCAGCTTCCCCAGTACCTGGATGAAGCTGTCTATTTAGATCCGCTCCAATCCAGTTTCAGGCCTGGGTACAGCACGGAAACGGCATTGGTCGCATTGGTGGATGATCTCTGGAGGGCTCGGGGTAGGGGTTATTCCTCTATCCTGGTCCTGTCAGATCTCTCAGTGGCTTTTGATACCATCAACCATGGTATCATGTTGCACCAGTTGGAGGGATTGGGAGTGGGGGGCACCGTTTTGTGGTGGTTCTCCTTCTATCTCTCTGACCGGTCGCAATCTGTGTTGACAGGGGGGCAGCAGTTGACCCCGAGGCACCTTGTTTGCGGGGTGCCACAAGGGTCGGTCCTCTCGCCACTCCTGTTCAACATTTATGTAAAGGCACTGGGTAAGATCATCTGTGGTTTTGGGGTGGAGTTCCACCAGTACGCTGACGATACTCAGCTCTACATCTCCACCCTAGACCATCCCAACGATGTCATGGAAGTAATGTCCCAGTGCCTGGAGGCCGTGCAGGTCTGGACATAGAGAAACAGGCTTTGACTCAACCCTTCCAAGACTGAGTGGCTGTAGCTGCCGGCGTCCCGGTATAGTTATTGGGGGCCCCCACAGAAAGGGCTCACAACTTGGGTGTCCTCCTGGACTCACGACTGTCTTTAGAAGAGCATATGACGGCCGTGGCCAGGGGGGCTTTCTATCAGATTTGCCTGATATGCCAGTTGTGTCCCTTTCTAGATCGGGACTCCTTACGCACGGTCACTCAAGCTCTTGTCACCACTTGTCTGGACTACTGTAATGCTCTCTACATCGGGCTCCCCTTGGGGTGCACCCAGAGGCTCCAACTGGTGCAGAATGCGGCTGCGCAGGGGATTATGGGAGCGACGGGGCGCTCCCATGTGACTCCGCTCCTGCGTGAGCTGCATTGGCTTCCAGTGGATTTCCGGGTGCGCTTCAAGGTATTGGTGATCACCTTTAAAGCGCTCCATGGCTTAGGGCTGGGGTACTTACAGGACCGCCTTCTGCCACCAATTGCCTCCCACCGGCCAGTTCGTTCCCACAGAGAGGGCCTCCTCAGGGTGCCGTCAGCCAGACAATGCCGGCTGGCAACCCTCAGGGGGAGAGCCTTCTCTGTGGTGGCACCTACCCTCTGGAACGATCTACCCCCAGAGATATGAGTGATCCCAGACCTCCGGACTTTTTGTCTGGCCCTAAAAACTCACCTCTTTCAGCTAGCCGGGCTGGCCTGATTTTATTTTGGTTTTAAATTGACACTGATCTTAAATTGAAATATTTTAAATTAATGGGCCAAATTTTATATAATTTATTTTAAATAACTATTTTAACTTTTATGTACAAATGTTTTATTTTGGCTGTTCACCGCCCTGAGTCCGAAAGGAGAAGGGCGGTATAAAAGTTTAATAATAAATAAAAATAAATAAATAAATAAATAAATTCCATGTCAATGAATGACCTCATGGATGGATGATAGAAGTTACATAAATAGGAGTGGAGAGAGTGGAACCCTGTGGCACTGCACAGAGCAGAGGCCTAGGACTGGGTCTTTCTCCGCTACCTTCTTGGAAGTACCGTTGGAAGAAGAAGGAGAATCACCAAAGCACAGTGCCCTCCATTCCTAATCTTCTCGGCTAGCAAGATACTATGATCGATGCTTGATACTTGCAAGCATATCTGTTTGGAAGTTGTCTAGGTAGAACTTTAATAGTCAATACATTTTTTAAAATACAATTATGGTTATGGTTATGGTTACAAAAATGTGATATGAATTCACATTTTCAATCTGAGTTATCTCTCATTTTGATTCTCGTATGTTTTGCTCAAGACAATCAGCTACAGTCATGTGAGGGAAGTTGTCTCTTGGTCTTTGGAAAGTAATATTACCACTGAACTACAGTGCTGCATCATTGGATTCAGTGGAAGAATGCCAAGACTGAGAACACAGATAATTTCTTGTACTAAGCAGCTGGAGGAGAGAAGGACTAGAAGGAACAAATGGGGGGAATCATAACAATAATGTCTAAGGATAGAAATGCCTGGAGCTCTAAAGAGGTATTGTCAATCAAGGAAAGTAATCTTCTGCAGCTTAATGTCTTTGGGAAGAGAGGTTTCAATAGATGATATTGACCTAGATGGATCAATGATTGTCCTGGGATGAAGCATTTTCTATAAGAAAAAGGCAATATTCATTATATGTTTTTTAATGCCATCTATTTTGTTCAACCTGATGTTATTCCACTCTTAACACCAGGACTTCAAACAAATAGAACAAAAGGAAGCAATAAGCTTTGAAAACCATTTTTTTGCAAGTTTGCTATGATAATGCTTATTTTGCTAGATTTACTGTTTTCTTTTTTTTACATTTTTTACGTTGACCTAAAGCTGTGTGTTCCCTTTGCTTCATTGGAACATTGGACAACTGGTTGTGAGCAATTTAAATTTTCCATTGATAGGACAGACAAGCTTGAGTATGTGAAAGGAAACAGGCAAACTTCGCAGGATATGCTTTGCAGCCATTATCATCTTGCCTTTAAATTTGATTGTAGGGGTGATATAAACATTAATGCATGTTAAATATTGATCCTCCTTAGGAGAGAACAAATTATCATAAAAATAGTTGATAGACTTTAGTATTTAAGAGATTGCTGAGGGTGATGCAATTGCATGAGTTTATTGATATTTGGAGCACCCATTAACAAAAGACTTCATATATTATTCAGCTAGGCATCAATCTCATTCAAGAACAGATTACATCTGGGCTTCAAAAAATATTTTTGAACCAATTAGATAGAGATTGCATAACATACATTTGAGATTATGCTCTGGATTTAGTTTGGAGGAAGACACACCATTCATTCCAGTGATAGGTTTCAAAAATTTTTACTACCAGTTCTGTGGGCGTGGCTTGGTGGGCATGGCATGGCATGGCATGGCTTGGTGGGCGTGGCTTGGCTTGGTGGGCATGGCAGAGGAAGGATACTGTAAAATCTCCATTTCCTCCTAACCAGCTGGGACTTGGGAGGCAGAGAATAGATGGGAGCGGGGCCAGTCAGAATTTTTACTACCGGTTCTCCGAACTACTCAAAATTTCTGCTACCGGTTTTCTAGAACTGATCAGAACCTGCTGAAACCCACCTCTGATTCATTCATTTGACTGAATTCATCTGAATTTGGATTTTTTTTTTTAAAAAAGGAAACAGTAGGGAACAAGTAGTACTAACTACAAGATAGGACATGAGTAGTTAAGGCACCAGGCTAGAAACCTGGAGATGGTGGTTTCTAATCTTGCCTTAAAAGGGATGTGGTGGCTCAGTGGCTAAGACACTGAGCTTGTTGATCGAAAGGTCGGCAGTTCAGCGTTTCGAATCCCTAGTGCCACGTAATGGGGTGAGCTCCCATTACTTGTCCCAGCTTCTGCCAACCTAGCAGTTCGAAAGCACGTAAAAAATGCAAGTAGAAAAATAGAGACCACCTTTGGTGGGAATGTAACAGTGTTCCGTGCACCTTTGGCGTTTAGTCATGCCGGCCACATGACCATGGAGACATCTTCAAACAGTGCTGGCTCTTCGGCTTTGAAACGGAGATGAGCACCGCCCCCTAGAGTTGGGAACAACTAGCACATATGTGCGAAGGGAACCTTTACCTTTAATCTTGCCTTAGGTACAAAACCAGCTTGAGGGCCTTTGGCCAGTTATTCTCTGCCCAAGGTTCACTCAGCCTTCCATCCTTCTGAGGTCTGTAAAATGAGGATGCAGATTGTTGGGGGAAATATGCTGACTCTGTAAACCTTTTAGAGAGGGCTGTAAAGCCCTATGTAGCAGTATATAAGTCTAAGTGCTTATATTTTATTTATTTTATTTATATGCCATCCTTCTCCGGAGACTCAGGGTGGCGTACAATGCGTTAAGCAACAGCCTTCATATTTTTGTATATTTTATACAAAGTCATCTTATTGCCCCCACAATCTGGGTCCTCATTTTACCCACCTTAGAAAGGATGGAAGGCTGAGTCAACCGTGAGCCTGGTGAGAATTGAACTCGCAGTAATTGCAGGCAGCTGGATGTTAAATACTGCCTTAGTAGGAGGCATTAGCCTCCTACACCACTCAGGCTCCCATATTGCTAATTGCTATTGTTATTGCTATTGTCATTTTTGAAACAACATATCAAACCAAATTTTATTTTTAAAGCAGAAAGATTATGAATTTAAGAATGAAAACTAAATATTATTGGCAAATAAGCTTAAAAAGTGAAAAAGGTGATGTATATATAAAGGCAATGAAATATGCTAAAGCTCACATCCTAAAATATTACTGAAATTGTTTCCAAAATTATTTTTTTTATAAGCTCAATATTTGAATTATGTTTTCAAAACCAGAAGCTGATGAGGCCTTTCAAAATATTAAACTTGGAAAATCTTTGAGCCACATAATAATTTGATAAGAAAGACATTCTTGTACTGAATTCTTGTTATGTAATCATTGCATGAGGGAGATCTTCTGTTATCCTGGCACAGCTCTAAAACAACTCTAATTCCTATACCAAGTAAAAATCAATTAAAAAAAAAATTTCTAGAGACCTATATCTTTACTTAAACTTGATTACAAATTACTCTATATACTGAACCATTAGTCAAAAATCTCAAATTTATAAAGGAAGAAATTTACATCTCAATAAATCAGATTTCATTCGAGGAAGAAATATATATTGCTCCATTAAAAAAATTACTAAATGTTATTCATTTTTATAAAGGAACAAGCCTTCTCTATCACTTTGTTCATTCAATATTTCTAAAGCTTTTATTGTATGGAAAGATTATTCTTAAAAAGATTTAAGTTTGGCAAGTGTTTTTTATTAACATGGCAGATCAGATTTATAACAGCAGCAACCAAATAGGAATTGATAAATACGATTCAGAACAATTTCTAATCTCAAGAGATACTAAGTAGGAATGTTCATTATCCCTTATTAAGTCTTATTACAGGTATATAAGTAGTTCCAGTTTGTAGCAATAAAGACATTAAAGAGATGAAAGCATGACATAAATCCTATCTATTAAATCTAGTTGCTGGTGATATAATGTTAGTTTTTATGAATGTTAGTAATTCAATGGAGTACCTTAGGATGCAACTGGAAGAATCTGTAAAAGTATCAGTATTGATAATAAATTTTCGAAAGTCACAATTAATGTCCTTTCTCCTAAAAGTAAGAAACATTAGATATTAAATATTTTAAATTTATGGGTGAATACAAATCCTTCAAATTTATAGGAATTAATACTATAAAATATTATAGTATTGTTTAATAATAACATAATTCTTGTGCAGAAAAAAACAAGAAATGAAAACACTGATTTGAACAGTGGCAGTTAAAATTATGTTCTTTGAAAAAAATAATTTATTTCAAACACTTCCAGATAAAACTTTTAAATTAACACTATGACAAAGAAAAAATGTACCATTAAGGGTTAAAACAAAGATTTATATAGTGATCGCAGAAACAGTGTGAATTAACATTACATTGTCAAGCAGCAAATTTGGAGCATTTATTTCCATTATACTGTATTGGAAGATGTAGCAAGCTAGCAAACATAAATGGGAAAGACAGATGCACATACAACATGTTTTTTCCTCCAAAAAGCAGGATAAAAATGGATAACATCATGGCTATGATGTGATTCACATAAACTATGTTTCAAGGTTGGTAAAAAAACAAGACACAGGATTAATAAAGATTATCTGCCCATTTAATGCTATAACCAGAATTTTATAACTGAGATATATCAATGCAGTTGAAGATATGAGAGATCTCAATCAATTTAGAGTTAGCGATTTCCACAATAATAAGATACTACAAAATAACAATGAGATTGAGTTACAAATAAGCCACCATTTGTCTGTCTATCAAGACTCCAATTAAATTAATATTTTTAAGTAGGAAGGTATAAACAACTCATTATCTCACGTGTTACTACTTTTGTAAAATTAATAATTAATTATTCTTCACAGTTTAAAAGAACAATCTAAGAATCAGACATACACTCTCCTGTAAGTTTAAAAGAAGCAAGGTATATAAATTTAGGAAATTTATATGGATGAGATGAACTTCACGGAAGTTTGGGGGTTTTCAACTCTATCAAGAGATGCAGTGAAAGATGGTCTATCAGTGGCACTGAACTTCAGTCAGAACAGCACAAATTACTCATTATTCATCCAAATGTAGGAGTGGCCATAATCAGAAATGGAAATGTTTTCCATATATGGTGGACTTGTAAATTGATTGCATCTTTCTCGAAGGAAATACACCAAAAAGTCAGAATACTAACTATATAAAACATTGAAGAAGGCAGAGGTGGGTTTCAGCAGGTTCTGACCAGTTCTGGAGAACCGGTAGTGGAAATTTTGAGTAGTTCAGAGAACCGGTAGTAAAATTTCTGACTGGTCCCACCCCCATCTATTCTCTACCTCCCAAGTCCCAGCCGATTGGGAAGAAATAGGGATTTTGCAGTAACCTTCCCCTGGAGTAGGATGGGAATGGAGATTTTACAGTATCCTTCCCCTGCCACGCCCACCATGCCATGCCATGCCCACCAAGCCACGCCCACAGACCCGGTAGTAAAAATTTTTGAAACCCACCACTGAAAGAAAGTAACTCTAAACAAATGTATTATATATTTAACTGCATTATATCTAACTTTAGCTAATACAGTGATATGTGGGAACTAGAACTGAATCTTGAGATGTACAGCTTTTGCACGTTATCTTGTATTTTTTGCTGCTTTCATGCCTTACAGTACATTAAAAGTAAAGAAAAAACTCCTTTGACGGCTCCCCTTTTAGATCCTGTAGGAATAAGTGGGAAATGGTTGCAATTATTTTGCAGTATGCTGGTCTCCCACTAGGACATTATCATTGCTGGACAAAACCTGCAGTAGGAAATATTCTCAATTGCAAGCAGGAAAGTATGTAAACGGCCTATATTTACTGCATTAGGAGTGATCGGAAACTACGAAGACATACAGCCAATTGAGGGGTCCTTGGTATTCTCTAAATTTGCTTGTTTTCTTGCAGACATTTCATTACCCAAACTAGCTAACATCATTAGTGCTAGTCACTAGAACTGCAAGAAAACAAGCAAGCTCAGAGAGCACCAGAAACCCCTCATTTAACCCTGAGCTATAAATGTTCTCCTTTATCATGCAGCCAATTGTTTTGACTTCCTTCCTTCCTTCCTTCCTTCCTTCCTTCCTTCCTTCCTTCCTTCCTTCCTTCCTTCCTTCCTTCCTTCCTTCCCTTCCTATCAGCCAGCTGTAATTTTGAATGGAGTTGACTTTTTATTTCCTGTGGACCAATAATGCTAAAATGACTGTTGACATTTTCAAGTGGTGGTCTGGTTAAGCTCTAAATTTTCCCGAATGAAATTTGGAACATTCTCCAGCCTTTCTGTCCAAGCTAGTCTTGCTCTTTTATAGCTGCTTATAATAAAAAGCTGAATACCAAAAGGCCAATTTGTGGCTTCCAGAGAAGGCAGTCTAATTCCCTACATGGCTAATGCCGAGTTCTATTGTGGGTTACTAGAAATGAAGCTTAGGATGAGGTCATACTTACAAATCTTTCTTCGCTTGAGTTAATGTGCATTATTATCCATTCATAAATTATAGTTTTCCTGTTTTAAATGCCTCCAATCTATAATCCCCCCAGCTACCGTAGGAAGATCTTAAACTTAAACTGCGAAGAGCAACAATGCACTTGTGCTCATAATAATATGTTTCTTTACAAAGGATAGATCTGACTCCCACTACTGTATTTAAATAATCCAAGGAACCTTGTCTTTATCCAGACTTAGCCAGCTATATTGTTCAGTGTATGATAAATGCAAGTATTATAATAAAAAAGAATATATACTTCTTACTTCAAAATCTCATCTCATTTTTATTTATCTAAAGTTTTGCCTTCAACTGATTAGAATTACCTGTGGCTAGGTGGCTCAGTGGCTAAGACGCTGAGCTTGTTGATCAAGAAAGTTCAGCAGTTTGAATCCCTGGTATAGGTCTCCTGCGTGAGCAGGGGGTTGGACTAGATGACCTCCAAGGTCCCTTCCAGCTCTGTTACTGTTACCTATGTCTCCCCTAAGATACAAAAGAGATATTTTTGTTTCTGGCAGGATAAGTGATGCTGGAGTCTTGAAGAATGGTAAAAGCTTCTACAGCCATCCACCTTGTTCCTGAGAAGTCCAGGTATTAACAGTTTGGAGATCTGCAACATGACTTTATTAAATGAACCTATTTGGCCAATGGGACAAAATGTAATGGAGTTGTTCTTTTCATTCTCTGCTTACCAAAGCTTCAGACAGAAGTAGCATAGTAAAATTCACATTTTTTTTTACAGGATGCTACATTAATCTTCCCAGCAAGTTGCTTTCCAACTGTACTTGAACTACAACTCCCAGCAGCCTTAGTTACGTTGGCTAGGAATGATGGACATTATGGTTCAAAACAGATATGCAGCAGCAGCCTGGAAAAGTTCACCCTGCTAATTTTATTTATTTATTTATTTAGATTTTTATACTGCCCTTCTCCAACCGGACTCAGGGCGGTGAACCGCCAAATAAAAACATGGTACACAAAAGTTAAAATAATTTTAAAAATAATTAAATAAATTTGGTCCATAATTTAAGAACATTTCAATTAAAATCAAATTCAAACTTTAAAACCGAGATGGAGTCAGGCCAGCCCGGCTAGCTGAAAGAAATAAGTTTTTAGGTCCAGACGAAAAGTCCGGAGGTCTGGGATCACTCGTATCTCTGGGGGTAGATTGTTCCAGAGGGCAGGTGCCGCCACAGAGAAGGCTCTCCCCCTGGGGGTTGCCAGCCGACACTGTCTGGCCAACGGCACCCTGAGGAGGCCCTCTTTGTGGGAGCGAACTGGCCGGTGGGAGGCTATTGGTGGCAGAAGGCGGTCCCGTAAGTACCCCGGCCCTAAGCCATGGAGCACTTTATTTTTTTTTATTTTTTTTATTGAAAAAGTTTTAAAAGTTTTACATACATTTCCCCCCCTCCCCAACCACCCCCCCAACTTCCCAGAGCAAATACAAAATATAAAATACAGCTTGAATCCCCTAAATTCAACTCCATCTCTCACTTATCCTAATCATTAAACAAGTAAATAAAAGAAAAGCAAGTCTTCTTTCTTCTTATTCCATCTAATTTAACAGAATTAGTATCCATTTATAATTGCAGCAGTTAATAAAACAGTTAAATATTACCTAATCAAACCTATCATTACTCAATTTAACTAATACATACTTAGCAGATTATTAAATCTATACAGTTTAACAAGATATTTTATAACTTCTTTCATTGAAAACAAAAAAAGAAACCTCATTCAAAAACCCCAAATTTAAAATAAAATATTATATAAACTCTTCCGTCCTCCACTTTTAAACCATTAAGGTCCAATTATAGTTAAAACCATGGAGCACTTTAAAGGTGGTCACCAACACCTTGAAGCGCACCCAGAAGTCCACCGGAAGCCAATGCAGCTCGCGCAGGAGAGGCATCACATAATCCCCCGCGCGGCCACATTCTGCACCAGTTGGAGCCTCCGGGTGCACCCCAAGGGGAGCCCCATGTAGAGAGCGTTACAGTAGTCCAGACAAGAATTTTCTTGCAGAAGGCATTCAAAAATTAATAGAAAGTACGCAAAATGTAAAATTATTACATTATATTATCTAGCTGTGCTGCTTAACTCTCTCTTCATCATCTGGCACTACATTGTCAATCATTTTATATTTTATATCTATATGATTTTCTTGATAAAAATATAGGAGTAGTTTACCATATCCTAAATTACAGAATTTATGCCTTTGCCATTGTCACTAAAGTAATCTGCTGCCTCCAGCATCTTCCTCTATTGCTGCTGCCCATTATAGATGCCCGCTTGCCTTACCTGGGCAGCTCTGATAACCTTAACTATGTGAATATATACTCTTGGCCTACACTCCTGATCTCTTCACTCATATCTCCCAGAAATACATACATACACACAGTCTCTCTCTCTTTGTCCCCCCCCCCCCCCCCGTGTGTGTGTGTGTGAGAGAGAGAGAGAGAGAACATTTCCAAAGAACATTTCCAAAGGTTCTATTTTGTATCTTTTCTGGGTGCTCACAGAGGTTGAAAGTTTCAGATTTGGATCAGGGTTAATTGACAAACAGATAAACACAGCTGCCTCTTAAGGCATTCTACTTAGTAAGGGATGCAGACCTCTCAGCCAAGCTGCATTTCCCATCTTCTGATATAATGCAAGGAGCCTAGTGTTAAGTAGGACACAGAAGCCAGGTCGTGAGTAACAACAGCTCTTTATTTCATGGTGTGAATCCAGCAACTGACACAGGGAAACAGCTACCTTTATATACCTTACAGTCCTGGCAGTTAGCCAATCAGCTGAGAGCAATTACATTCAAACTTTCCCGCCAAAACTATATACATAACACCTAGAAATTTATTTTATTTTATTTTATTTATTTTATATCGAATTTATATACCGCCCTTCTCCCGGAGGACTCAGGGCGGTGTACAGCCAAAATAAAAACGTAAAATACAAACATTAAAATACAATTAAAAAGATATATATGTGTTTGGCCCCATGATTAAAAACAATAACAAACCAATTAAAAACATTTTAAAAAGTGTTAAGCCAGCCCGGCTTGCTGGAAAAGAAAGGTCTTAAGGGCACGGCAGAAGGCATCGAGGTCTTGGATTCTCCTTATCTCTGGGGGCAGCTGATTCCAGAAGGTAGGTGCCCCCACAGAGAAGCCCCCCCCCGGGGGTCACCAGTCTACATTGTTTGGCTGATGGCACCCCGAGGAGGCCCTCTCTGTGGGAGCACACAGGTTGATGGGAGGCCATCGGTAGCAGCAGGCAGTCTCGAAGATATCTAGGTCCTATGCCATGGAATTGGAAAGGAATCAGAGCACCATTGTCCCAATAAGTGATTTTCCCTTTAAAAAGGAAAATGGGAAGAAAGAGTGGCCAAGGCTCTATCAATATTGACTTGATTTCCCCCCTCCCTTTCACAATATTTACCAAAGATGAAATACACTAATGCAGACTTATTCAACAGTCCAGGTGTGCTGGAGCTTTGGCTGGAAGACAGTGGCATCGAAAGCACACTCCAGTAACAACAGAATGACGTTATGCAGGAAGTGACTTCATCACATCAATGTCCCTATTAGGTACCTGCATCCAGATGTCTGAGGCAGGTACATAAATCATAACATTTGTATCATAAGAGTGGGGTCTTATCATCTGCCCTTCTGAGCCCTGCCCCAATAGCTACACATCCAAAACTCCCTGCCCTGCAAATACGTAGGAGACTGCAGTAACCTTGGTACACAGTGAGAAGCAAGGTTAACTTTGTTAACGTGGATTGAAAGTGGATTGTCGGCACTGAAAATAGTCAATTTATTTGGAATCATTACATATCCCAGGCAAGTCCACAGATAAAAATTTCCACTCATGACAAAATCTTAATTTCAGGAGAAGCTGGTAAATCATAGAAAAGATTCGAATCTAGCATCACCTTCTCTCTCATATACTGTTAAAGGTGTATACTTGTTGCAGGACCATTTGTCTGAAGTGGAGTAAGGTTTCCTGCCTAGGCAGGGGGTTGGACTAGAGGAACTCCAAGGTCTGTTATTCTGTTATTAGGATCCAATGTGGTTTGGTCACCAGGACCAGAGCAAGGTAAGTCTTCCAAGTTTTTCGACTTGTTCTGGAGATCATCCTCAGGGAACTTCTCTCTCTCTCATCAGAATGTGGTTGGGCTCCAGCATGGGTCCAAAAGCTCGGAAGACTAAATCACTGGTTCCAGTGACTGACCTAGATTGTATCCTGCAAGAAGTACCAGTATACACAACGTAATGCAATATTATCCTGGGACACACATATTTGCCTTCATTCGTGTGTACGTGTGTGTGATTTTTACTATACATTTTTAAAAGAAACATTTAAATTGGGTCTCCCATCTTTTTTTTTTTGTAAACATAATTGCTAATATTGTATTCTCTTACTTTTCCTGGCTGCATAACATCTGCAGGTGACCCAGGGAAATTATCGAAGCTATTGTTTCAGGTCTAAATGGAATTCAATTTCTTACACTTGACTTAACAACAATGAGGTGGTATTAAACCAAAAAAGAGTCTGCTTCATTGCCCACAAAATGAGCAATGGACTGCTGATAGTTGATCATCTGTGAGTAATTCTTGCTTAGGTATTTAATTGATTTACTGACACTTTCTGTAACTTTTACAAAATAATCTTGCTAGACTGTAAGATAGGAAAGGAATTTTATTTCACTAAGCAAGAATTGTGTCCTCTTCTTTCCCCCCAACTTTTGACATTTTACAAGTCAAAAAAATAGGAGACTGACTTACTTATTAAATTTATATGCCACCCATCTTACTCTGAAAAAAATGACTCTTCCTTGAGTCTCTTCCACATAGCAGAAAACAGCCAAGTTAAGAAAGGAAGGGGTCAACTATTTTCTAAAGCACCTGTAGGCCAGACAAGGAATAATGGATAGAAACTGAACAAGGAGAAATTTAACCTGGAAATAAGGAGAAATTTTCTGACAGTAAGAACAATCAACCAGTGAAACAGTTTGCCTTCGGAAGTTGTGGGAGCTTCATCACTTGAGACTTTCAAGAAGAGATTAGACTGCCATTTGTCAGAAATGGTGTAGGGTCTCCTGCTTGGGGTGGTGGTGGGGGTTGGATTAGATGACCTTCCTTCCAACTCTGTTAATCTGTATCTGTATGTTCTTTTATAGATCCTCTGCAGCTCTAGACCAACCTTTCCCAATTTGATACCTCTAGAGCAGAGTTTTTCAACTTTAGTTTACATTAGCCACTTTAAGCTCTGAGAACTTCCATGCTGGCTGGAAAAGTCTGGGATTTGAAGACCAAACATCTTAACGTTGCAAAGTTCAAAAAACACTACTGTAGTGGTCTTCCTTCTCCATAGTGTAACTTTCATGCAATGCAGGAGGGGACTATTCACTTCTCCCAATATATATCTTGGATTTTTTTTTTAAAATGATGGTTACACATTGTAAAATGTTAAATATGTAGCATCCTACTATCCTTTGGGAAAGTTTTTCCCCAATGCTATCAGGATGTGAAAGCATGATTCTTAGAGAATTCAATAAGTTGAGTGTTGCAGGATTGAATCTTTCTTCTTCTCTTTGATTTCCAAAACAAATGGAACCTATGGATAATTGCTGGATTTCTTTTTGTTTAGCACCCTACATAGGTGCTAAACCACATATTTAGGTGGAAGATACACATCAGATGGGAAAGAAAGAGTGAAATAGCTCTCTTAAACTTTGAGGGGGAAAAGCCAAAGGCAGGCTTTTATTCCACCTGTTTGCAGTTTATGGTGCAAGTAGCATATTTTAGTCTCTATGTGAAGGTGAGAGAGTAGAGGACATGCATGTCTGATATTTACTCATTGAGTGTTGACTTTTCGCATTCTTTTGGTCAGAGAATTTTTTTTTTCTCTCTCTCTGATAGATTACTCCCGATGTTTGGACAAAAAGGAATGTAAACTAATATATATCCTTCCCTCTTTGCAGTTGACAGTTAGTAATAGAGAACCAGAGTAAGCTGGGCCTTTAACACGCAGTCAGGCTGCAGCTATGATAATGAAGCAGGAGAAAAAACAGCTGCCCTCCAATCAGGACACAGAGTTGCAGGCTAACGAGCATACGTCAGCAGCAGCGAACAGAGAAAAGAGACAACTCCGACCTCGCAGCACACCCACAGCTTCTAAACTGAAAGTAGGGGTCCGATGATAACAAGTTAGAGAGCTTGTCGAAACATTGTCAAAAAAACCTTTAAAGTGTTGGTTAGGATTTTAGCCAAAGTTTTAAAAGACCTTACAAAGTGTTTTGTTAGGATTTTAGAGGGTTTTGAGCTGGGATTTTAGCCAGGATTTTAAGATTTTAAGCATTTTAACTAACAGACTTTTAATGACGTGGGAAAACACCCGAGATTTTAACTTTTTACATACATACATACATACATACATACATACATACATACATACATACA
>WNWU01000041.1:9400371-9465173 GCA_012654045.1 Ptyas mucosa | reverse complement strand
ACATACATACATACATACATACATACATACATACATACATACATACAGTGGACTCCATAGAACTTGGAAACTATTTATTTCCCCATAACTTCAGATTAAAATAATATTTATCATCAGGAGTAATGTTTGTTCTTCTCTTACCCTGTCCATTGGATGCAGCTAGAATTGTTATAGAGCAGGGGTGTCAAACTCAAGGCCCGGGGGCCGGATCAGGCTCACGGAGTGCTTAGATCTGGCCTGCGGGGCCACCCTAGAAACAGCGAAGGACCAGCCCACAGTGTCTTTGCCAGCAAAAACAGAGCTTGGGAGGGCCTCATGCAGCCCTTGTGAGCTTCGCTTTCGCTGGCAGAGGTTGCAGGAGGCCATTGCAGCCAAAAACAGAGCTCGGAAGCCCGTTTTGGCTGGCAGAGCGCTCGGGCCACCCATAGGCATGAGTGATGTCAAGCTGGCCATCCCCCCCAGGTCAAACACAACCCTGATGTGACCCTCAATAAAATTGAGTTTGACACCCCTATTCTAGAGTACATTGGAGAACATTTACATGAAGTGGCAGCACCTAGACTAGGGGTGGGGAACTATGGCCCGTTTATGACCTGTGGACCAAATCCTCAGGTCATAAACGGGCCATAGTTCCCCACCTATGACCCAGACGGAGAAGTTGAATTTGCCCTGAAAAAAAGGTTGTGATAAATAATTTTCATACTGTTACCAAGAAAATTATTTTGGCACATCCATGGAGTCATCAGGAACTGACTTTGACTCAAGAGATGTGATCTTTTCAAAATAGGTAGATGTGTGCGGAAAGGCAAAAATTCTGAGAAGAGAGAAAAATGATGAACATTTCTTTTCTTATCCATTTGATAAATTTCAAAATAAAGAGAAGCTGCCATGTGACTTAGCAGCATTTGTGGGTGTGGTGTCACCCTACGGACCTTAAGGGGTATTTTTCTTTCTTTCTGCTTGACTTCAGTTATGTCAGCTAGTGAGTGATTTTTCAAATATCTTGTTCTTCCTGTAAGCTGTCTGGCTGCATTATATTGTCTTCCTGCCTAACCTTAGTAAGGGCAAAGGTTATGATAATAAAGGAGTACAAAGAAGTACACATATTTTTATTTATCTGGAGAAAAATTACCAACTAGTCTTACCATGAATTGTAAAAGGAATATGGGCAATCAACCCACAGTATGTAGTCACTTCTCCATACATTCAGAGAGTAGTTATGGGAATCTGAGAGGGGACAGGACAAGCAATTTTTCAGTTCCACTTTTGGGAATCTACTGTCAAAATGTCTGCACCCACATTATTTATAAATATAGTTGCACAATTGCCATGGCTACTAGCTTGAGAAACTTGGAAACTGTTTACAATATTATTGAGAAAGAGGCACAGCAACTACTCCATATCCACCAATCCTTTTGGCAGATGGCTGCTAATTTTTTCCTGCCACTTTTAAAGCATTTTTGCTTTATTAAATAAAAACTTCATAATGATACTTAATAACAAGAGAACAATACACATGTGAAGGTCGGAACGTTTAAAATCCTACTTGACACTGATTAATTACTGAAAATGGATCTCTGTCACCTACAAATAGGTGTAGGTGACAAAGTATGTGTGTTGTTTTCCTAGATCAGAGTGAACTTATTTAGTACCTACATCTTTTTTGTATAGCATGTCATGACGTGCTTGTAGAATCAGGAGCAAAGAAAACCACTATTGTGAAAGGTAACTCATTCAGATTATTATTCCACTTGGCATTTTACAGGGTGGAAATCTAGTACCGAAAACAAGTTCCCTCTTGTTATTCCTTATATAAATTAATTTCTGCTTTGAGTGTAGTAAGTCTTCCAGTCACTTCTCTTTGTTATTTATTTTCTCTCTTTTGCAGCATCCCCAATGACTGCTGGTAATGGAGAAAAGTGACAAAAAAATACCGCCTTTTACTTATTATTTTCTTGTGTTGGATTAGTGCACCTAAGAATGCCCCCAAAGAAAAAGGATGCCTGTTGTTCAGTCCAGCACACTGGCTTGCTTTCAACAGTTTTATGAGAGCTCAACTTCCTGATACAATTCCTAGTATATGTGACAGTTACGTCATTGTTATGTGTTCAGACGACTGTGTACATTTGGACTGCCAGCTTCTCTTCTTTGCTGTCTTTACTATAATCTGTGCTGCCTATTCATGTTTCAAAGCATGTGTTCACTCGTTAGTACTTTGTTATGAATACAGAGATGTTGTCATTTTGCTTATGAGAAGAGAAAGAGCCTCTCTTTAAATAGCTTGATCACACATGTTCATGGGTGTAGAACACTGGGAAAATACAGGGGTTAAAAATGATCAAGGGGGAGGAGTTGAGTGCCTATGGATTGCTAGTCATTTCTGTTCCTTCTTGACTTTCAATCGTCTTGGACAGTTCAGAAAAATGAAAGGCAAAGGAGGCCACAGTATCATCTGAAGCTGATTTTAAAGGCTCATCTGCAGTGAGAAGTTCCTGTCTTCTTGGAAACACATGCTCAGGATAGAATTTTGATTGGATTTAGAAGAAAATTTGAATATTTGATTGCTTCTCATCACATCATAGTGAAGAAGCACTTTGGAGAAGAAGGGAGGGAGGGAGGGAGGGAGGGAGGGAGGAAGGAAGGAAGGAAGGAAGGAAGGGAGGGAGGGAGGAAGGGAGGACCACGAGACAGGGGGCTGAGGGACCTGAACATACCTTCACTTCTTCCTTAAGGTACTGGTTTGGAAGCTTCTTCTGTAACCACTTAACTTCTAGTGAGGATCTCCTAAGTCTTAAAGCATACTCAACTCCTTAGGACTACTTCTGCACATTAATTGGAGGCTGTTGGGGAGATGGCGCTCTGTTCCTTGCTTCTATAGACGTCTCCATAATTCTGTCTTCTGTTATAAAAGGATCAAACCTTCTCTGTGTCCAGCAGAGGGAAAGATTAGTGCAATCTCTGTACGTGATCAAAAGCCATGTCTCATTCATGCAGTATATAGTTTATCTGAATCCTGACAATCTTGGTTTGGCAAGTAAGCTAGATTCACAACACAATATATCAATTTCTTTTACATGCCACCTCATAGGTCCAGAACATTAAGGTATTCAGACTTAGATTGATTATGCACCATCAAGTTGTTATTGGGTCTTAAGACAGGTTTTCTCAGTGACAATCTTATCCCTAACCTAGTTTTTTCAAGTCTCCCAATGGTGCATCAATTGCCACGGTAACTGAGTCCATCTATCTTGTGGCTGACTGTCCTCTTTTCTTTCTTTCCACCTTTCCAACATTTTCCAGGGAACTGGCTCGTCACATAATGTGTCTGAAGTAGAATAATTTCAGTCTAGTCATTTATGCCTAGAGTGAGAACTTTGGGTTGATTTGTTCAATGATCCATTTTTTGTTTCCTTGGTGTCCACAGTATTCTCAGAAGTCTTCTCAAACAAAATCCAAAAGCATCAATACTCTGTATCCTACTTCTTCAATGTCCATCTTTTGTTCCCATAGAGTGCTATATTGCCTGCCTCTGTGCTACTAGACTAATAATTTGTGCTCATCTACAGCAGCTTCCAGGAAATGTGCAATCGCACATTTAACATTAAACACAATTGCTTAACACAATGTGTTAAGCAATTGACTGCCTTAAAAATACCCTAATCCATAAGCCGTGGTTTACAAATCATCATTATTCTGATCACTCAACGTGCAAGCAAAACAAAATAGTAAAATCAAACAAATCATATCATCTTAAAGTCTGTGATGTGGACCAGGCCAAAGCAGGCTTTAAATAACCAGGTAACATTCCTCAAGGTGTAAAAGTCATTTTTCCCATTTTAATTCATTTCAGTTTAGACGCTGTGTAAAATTTAACTACTACTGGGAAAGCTTTGTATCATTGTGTGGGATATAAGATGACTCAGACAGAAGAACTGGTAGTTTCAAGTAACTGAAAGTTAACAGCAGCAGATAAAGCATTATTGTCTTATCACAGAATCCTTCTGTCCTGGGGAGCACAGCTGCAATGAAAATAAATGCTCTCTTTTTTCTCCACATTTATTTATTTTATAATTGCAGGCCTAAAAAAAGCTTGGTCACGTGTCACTTGCTCTCTGATGGCATTCACTGAACTCCAGAAGCGGAATTCTAACTTCCATTAAAAAAAAAATCAAATCAAATATTCCTTCTGCAGAGGAGATTTAAGTAAACCTGAATATCACCAAAGGATTGGAGTCTGTCTCCCTTCAATCCTAGTTCACTGGGAGTTAATGTTTTGTGTACTGATATCATCAGGATGAAGATTACACAACACTGATTTACAAGTTCTGAATAAGCTTCCCCACTGTTTGCCCAAACACTAAAGCAGTGGTGGCCAATCTTGACAATTTTAAGACTTGTGAATTTCAACTCTCAGAAATCCCCAGCCAGCATCACTGGCTAGGGAATTCTGGGAGTTAAAGTCCACAAGTCTTAAAATTGCCAAAGTTGGACACCCTTACACTAAAGTTTTCAGGTAGTCCTCAACTTGCAACCATTTGTTTACCGTGTTTTCCCGAAAATAAGACCCTGTCTTATATTTTTTTGAACCCTGAAATAAGCGCTTGGCCTTATTGCTATTTGCTCAAAAGCCCAATTGGGCTTATTATCAGGGGATGTCTTATTTTGGGGGAAACAGGGTAGTTATAACTTGACGATATAACAGCGACTTACTATTGTTTTTCAACTTACGAATGTTGTAGCATCCCCCTGGTCACATGATAAAAATTTGGATGCTTGGCAACTGGTTCATATTTATGATAGCTGCAATGTCCGGGGGTCATGTGACTGCCTTTTGCGACCTTCAGACAGACAAAATCAATGGAGGGATCAGATTTACTTAACAGCCATGTTATTAATTTAAGTGATTCACTTAAGAACTGGGGCATGAAAGGGAGAAAACTCACTTGAGTACTGTCTCACTTAGCAACAGAAAATTTGGGTTCAATTGTGGCTGCAGGAGCCCTACCTGCATTTTAAAGCCAATCCTTGGATCAGTCATCTGGTAGGTATTGTAGGAAGACAGAATGCTAGCTCAGGTCAGGGTTAGGCAGCACTCAAAAGAGCACTTGGACTTTTTTCCCATCTGGAAAGAAAAAAGCTTGCCCAACACTGGTTTTCCTTTACCTCTGGCAAAGGATCTGTGACTCAGCAGAGTTGAGGGCGGAGAGGAGATTCAAAAAAAAATATCTTGGCATCTGCTAGAGCATGTAGGAGAGATAGAATTCATGGTTTTGCAGGTTCTGGCAATTCTTGAATGACAACTGATTTCAGGAGCAGCTGCTTCTGGAACTCTATATGTCTTTCTTTGTCATAAAAGGCTGATGGAAGGAAATCCCCACTTTTACCTATCTTTTATCTGCACCTGGAGCTTCTGGTGTGGCGATCAAAGAATCCTCCTTTTGCTTTACAATCACCTGCATCACCTGCTTTATTCTTGTGAAACTTTTAAAGTTCTTCACACATGCACAGACTTTTTCATATATGAAAAATGGATCTTCTCATCTGGCCATTTTACTGTGATTTTGTATTTCTGACTATCTCACTGAGGAGGTACGAGAAATATTTCAAAGGGCATTTTTCCATTTTCAGAACTGATTTATATAGTGATTATAAATTCATTCCAAACAAGAATAGCCTCGGATAGTATTCTTGACTAAAAGCACAACAGTAATAATATAAAATTGTAAAGCTACGTAAAACAACCAGAATTTTTTTTAAAAAAGTATAATATATGACATAGAAGGGATACAAAGAGTTTAATCCTCCTTGCTCAATCTGTAAGTCCCAAATGACATTTGAACAGGAAAAGGTATTAGCAAAATATAGGAAATTATTAATATAGTCAAAGTATGATGATCAGACTGAACTAAATTTATAACTTGCTGTAGAAATGATTCAGCTTCTTTTGAATTTAGTATTAAGCAAATGTGGCTACTCTGGATATGAGTCATTCTTTCTTAATAACCTTGATTTGCCACAAGGGAAGACAGAGCACATACACTTGGCTTATGCAATTACGGTTCTTAAGTCCGGAGTGAGGGACAGGATGGCCTTGAGCACTGTACCACCGAAAGGTAAAAACAAGCAAGCACAACTAGTACTGATTACTCTGTCCCTAATGAAACAGCCTATTTATATCCAGTGAATTCATACCACAAGGAATTAAATGGAGAATATCTCTCCCTTTGTAAATTCTACTTGAGAGAGATCATAGCGTTCTCCAGCTGTTTACAACTTGGTGTCCTCTAGATGTGTTACGATTACAACTCCTGGAATTTCTCAAGGAAGAGTTAATAAACACACTGTCCACCCACAGCCTTTTTGGGAAAGGGCAATAGGGTCCCCATCCAAAGGATGGTTGATTGTTTGAAAGAATCATATACAATAATGCTTCTCATTCGAGGCAGCAAAGCTGGTTAAAAATATAATCCTAAGAGCTATTTTGGTGTTTCAGATTTCCATGCACACTCTTCAAAACTCTTGTAGCATCTTGTCTAACTTAACAATTTTTATTAAAAGGCAGAACTTTCTGTGAGCTGCAGTTCACTTCATCGGATCAGGGGTGAAATGCTGCCGGTTCGGACTGGATCGCCCGATCCGGTAGCGATGGAGGCGGAGAACCGGTAGCAAAAATCCCTGCCCCATCCCCCATGCCCAGCTGAGCCGCACAATCATCAGAGGCTTTTTCTTAACTTTTAAAAGCATTTTTTCTACAACCTCTTTGGCCAAAAAATGCTTTTAAAAGTAAAAAAAAAAGCCCCTGATGATTGTGCGGCTCAGCTGGGATCATCAAAGGCTTTTAAAAGAAAAGAAACCCTTTTTTTCTTTTAAATGCCTCTGACGATCTAAGCTGAGTTGCCTGTTCGGCAGAGCCAGGTAATGTGACTGGGTAGCCACGCCCACCCAGTCACATTACCACCACCCCCAAGCCACACCCACAGAACTGGTAGTAACAAATGTTAGATTTCACCACTGCATCAGATGCATGGTTTTTCTAACTTTTGATTATCACAGACTAACACAGCTCTCCTCCAACTCCCACATTCTTATTTACTAGGCCCAATAGATGGAAACAATGGAGGAAAAAAAGCCAATCATTCATGTGCATTGTTCTGTTCATCCACATATTATGTTTATACACAAGGAATTGGATGGAGTCACAGGTGAGGATTGTTTAGGCCCGTGATGGCGAACCTATGGCATGCGTGCCCAAAATGGCACATGGAGCCATGTTGCTCAGCATGTGCAGCGTCACCCGTTCGTCTTCCGGGTTTCTGGTGCACATTCACACGTGATGTTCAGCTGCCCTTTTTGCATGTGGCAGTGCCGGAAACTGGAAGAACTGGTCTTCAGTTTTCCTGCATGAGCATGCGTGCCAGCCAGCTGATTGTCATGCATGTGCGCCAGAAACCCGGAAGACGAGCTGGCTGGAATCCGTATGTGCGCCGGAAACCGGAAGTTCATTTTCGGGTACACGCATGCGCCCCAGCCAGCTCCTCTTCCGGGTTGCGGCCCAGATGAGCAAGCAAAGCTTGTGCGCACGTGCTCCCTTTTCGGAACTCGGTGCAAAAAAGGTTTGCCATCACTGGTTTAGGCTATTGCTATGAAAATGCTACGCAATATAGAAGTGGCTCTAAGAAATCTAAGGAACTCCTAAAAATTCAGAAAGAAATGTGCAATCGTTTATTTACAAAAGGAGAGACTTTGTCTTCAAATTATAGCACGTATATAGGGATGAATTTCATTTCTCTTCCCCACCTCTAGATTTTAAAGTTTATTTATGGGATGGACTCATCTGTATGAAAATGGGAGGCAGAAAAGGATAGTTACACAGAGTGGAAGTTGTAACACGAAATCCTACAAATTGCAAAGGGAAAGGCCACCTGGGGAGAGAGGTATGAGGGTTTTTTTTTAAAAAAAAAATGCTACTGAGCCCTCAGCAAAGTCAGAGAAACTGCAAAAGGGCAAAGATTTAGTGGGTAAGAAATAGGCAGTAAATAATAGAAGAAAACAAATTTAGTGTCCTCCATTTCCAGCAAATGCTTAATGATCTACTCCGGTAAGTACAGACTGCTCTTCCCATCTCCCTTGTTTGAGGAGCACCTTGTCTGAGTCCTGCTGATTACAGTAATTGTATTTAGTAAAACAAAATAATCGTGTCTTGTCCTCTTCATGTAATATCGCTTTGGCTATTTTGAAACATCAACAATCATTATTTGTGATTTTGTAACCCGGAGATGGGCTGTAGTCCTTGCTATTGCGATCTGAAGAGATGGGCCTGCCCACCGTCTCTGTATTGGTTACAAGCCCTCTGGTGTCCTCTCAATGCTTTGGACTATAGCAATCAAGAGGAAGCTGGAAGAGGAAGGAACAGCTGCCCTTCCTACTTGACATAAAGCAAAAACCTGAGAAACCAGAGCCTGGTGGGTAATTAAGGGAGCAGTATGTGAATGTTCTGTTGGAGATAAGCCCACACTGGCTGAGCAAAGAAAAATGCACCACAGTTAGTGAATTTAGGGAAGTGTGGTAATGAAATGCATTGCTCAACATGATGTGCTGTAACACAAGCTGAAGTGCTGGAGGAAGTGTGATCTTTTGCAAGGGGAAAAGCATTCATCATTAGTCCCTGTTCATGCTTGGACAGAAGCGTGAACGCATGGAACTGAGTCAGTGGGTAAAGAGTTGGCCAACGTACCAGCAACAAAATGCTTTCATTCCTATAAAAGAGTCTTAGAAACTTTTTATATTTTAGTTTCATTTAGAACTGATTTTTGAGGCAGACTTGAGAAAGTAATCAGACTAATTATAGGGGAAAATAATTGTTAGGTTCAATTTTAATATCGAGGTGAATTTTGATAGTAAAATCTACTATGGGAAAAATAATGTGCTATCTACACTATGCTATCAGTAGCTCTTAAATATTAACTGGAAAGGTACCTATTATTGTTGTCTTTTTCCTTTAGTTTGAGCTTTCCTGCAAGGCATATTTAACAAAGGTGCTATTGTGATAAAATGTTTGATTCATTTAACAGAACTACCATGAGTTTATCTGTCCATAAATAATTTAGAGATTCCCTTTGGATGGAAACCAGAAAGAATGGTTCAATAATGGAACCAGTAACAGGGGGACATGATGAGACCACTTTCACTTTATCCAAGCAGACACTAGACCAGTGTTTTTCAGTTCTGACAACTTTTAAGATGTATGGACTTCAACTCACAGAGTTCTCCAGTTAGATATGTGGACTTCCATCCTGGCTAGGGAATTCTAGAAGTTGAAGTCCATGTATCTTAAAGTTGTTAAGGTTGAGAAACACTGCACTTAGACAATAAGGTGCTAGGATAATTTAATTTGGATTCTTGCATGGAAAAGAGCTTGGACACAATGATCTAAGATACCTTTTCTAGCTCTATGGCTATGATTTTGAGGTAACCACATATTTCAATATATTCCTCAGGAATTGATAAGAATTTAATAGTAGCCAATGTTTGGTATACTACCCTGTTTCCCCCAAAATAAGACATCCCCTGATAATAAGCCCAGTCGGGCTTTTGAGCGCGTGGCAATAAGGCCAAGCGCTTATTTCAGGGTTCAAAAAAATATAACACAGGGTCTTATTTTTGGGAAAACATGGTAGTGGTACGTAATTCATTTGGTTTAATAATAAGCTTCACTCCAACCTTCTTCAAAGTAGATGAAACTGCACCTTCACCTAATACATCTTCTAAAACAGTCCTAATGTATTGTAATATCATTCCCTGGTAATATTATTCTTCAAATGTGATGTTTACAGCTACAAAGTTTGGATTGCAAAAATCAGTTGACTAGATGGCCGACCGGAGAGTTAAGGTTTTCTGAATCTTTCTGCCGCCATCTCTTGGCTGCCTGGAGTTTTGAAGCTCATATCTGGTAGTCCAAATACTGTATTGTATATATTCAGGCAGTGTAGAGGTTACAATTATGTACTGGGTTAACCTGGCCATTTATGGTTTATTGAAGAAATAATAATTAAACTAATACCGCCTTTATGTAGTAGCTCAGTTCATTCTTTTCCACTCTGTTCATTCTATTCTATGTATTATTCTTGAACTGGGGCACGACGGCTCAGCGGTTAAAACTGGGTTTGTCGGTTGGAAAGCTGACAGCCTGGTTCGAGATCCAAATGTCATATGACAGGGTGAGCTCCCATTACTTGCCCCGGCTCCTGCTAACCTAGCAGTTTGAAAGCATGCAAATGCGAGTAGATAAATAGGCACCACTTTGGTGGGAAGGTAATAGCCGTCCTTTCACTTCAGCGTATAGTCATGCTGACCATATGACCATGGAAAAGTCTTTGGACAATGCTAGATCACTCCAGCTAAGAAACCTGAGATGAGCACTGCCCCCTAGAGATGGAAACAACTGGACAGGAGAAACTTTTACCTTTACCTTTATTATTCTTGAGTGATCTTCCCTTCTGGCATCTTGATATGTATCGAGGTTCACTCTTGTCTATCTGTGGTTCTGCAGATCCTATTCTGATGCCTGCCACGGGTATGAAGAAGCCTTCTGCCAGTCTTACTCCCCACACCAGGTATTCCAAGGCAAACGTGAGTTCCAGATGCTAACCCAAGTGTCAAGTTTGCAAGCTTTTGGCCATTCCACAGCTGTTCAGGATAGAGATTTCCTTTTCCTTGTGTCCTTAAAAGTCACACTGTAGCTGAAGTGGCCTGGATTCAGTTTGGAAAGATAAATTGCAGGAATAAAATCTTGAATGAGGGATTCATGGATGTTTTCAGAGTTCTCTCAGGCATTGTTTGTGATTTGATACAGGGCAGGATTGACTCATCTTCATCTTTGGCACTACAGTATCTATATCAAAAAGCAAAGAGCAAAAAAAAAAAGTTTAAATGATACAATTTGCATAACTTCCTTGATCTTTATTATTTCAAAACTGAACTTAAATGGGCTCTGTCTAGATGAAAATTGCTCTTTTACCACATTCCCCGAAGCACCAGCCTTTGAAGAACATACTTATCTAACCGAGTTATGTTTTTTAAACAGGGCTGATTTGAACAACACTCAGTGGTTGTAGTTGCCCATTTTCATATTATCTTTATAGTGAATTTAATTTGTATTTAAACTTTAAAATGCACTTTCCTTCCTATTCTCATCTTCTCACTTATATTCTTAAGTCATGGCCTGATACAAGTCTTTCAGTTAGAACTGCTTCATGCCAAGTCAAAATGTGGATGTTTGGTGTTGTGATAGGAGTCTAGCTGTTGTATTTTTAAAGAAAATGTTGATTATTTTTTTTAATTAGCTTTATATCTTCCTTTTCGCTAGGAGCTCAAGGTGGCATGCACAATATTCTCTCTTTCAACAACAATCCTATGAGGTACAGTGGGCTAAGAGAGAGGGACTGGCCCAAAGTCACCCCATTAACATCCATGGATTAAGGTGCATATGAAAGTGGGACTACCTGGTCCTACTCTACGCTTCAGCTATTACACCACATCTGCTTAACAGGTACTATGTAATTCCACACGTTGTAGTTTACAGGCAAGTCTCATTAGGCAACTGCCTCATATACCAACTATCCACAGTTACAACGGTGATTGATATCACTTTGACAATGTCACTTTGTGGCCAATCTTTTGTATTTATGACCTTCATAGGTCTGTAAAGGAAAGGAAAGCTGAAGTAAGATAATAAATCATGATGTTTCCTTTACAAGCTTTGCTTAATGACAGAGTTGTTACTTCCAATTGTGGTCACTAAACAAGGGCTACCTTGTTCAGTAAACCAGAGTTAGAGAAACTATGACTTAATGTCATATGTAATATAACATTTCACTAAGGATGTGAATTGACATAAGGATTAAAAAAAATTACCTAACAGAGGCTATTTCAGCCGATGTAAGGGTATTTTTGTGTGAAAGGAGGAAATTAGAAAGTGGCTCAGCAAAAAATGTAGAAAGCTTCAGTCTTGTGCTAATTAATACCAATAACCATCCTAAGCATCAGCATTTAATTTGGCAGAAGTTAATCATTAAGCACAATGCACTTCAAGAACACATGAGTCATTCCCTTTATAATGTTGAACGTTATGAAATCCAGCATAGCTGAAGTGTTAAATCAAACTCCACTCCTTAAACATGCATTAGAGAGGGGGAAAGGCAGAGGCTAGCTGGGGCAGAAAGTGAGAGGCCTCAGATCTCAAAGAGTCAAACAAGTAGATTTAGTTAAAAAGAAGTATGCTGAACACATTTCAAACACTTTTCTTCATCAGGAATCCCATAAAAAATATTTGTATTATTAAATCACCAATGCAGGCAATCCTTGATTTACGACCACAACTGAGCCCAAAATTTCTGTTAAGTGAAAATTTGTCCCAAAATTATTTTTTCAAGAGGCAACTGGACTTTCTGGTTTTTCTTCAATGTTTCGCTTCTCATCCAAGAAGCTACTTCAGCTCTGACTTGATGCCACCATCCAGTCAGAGCTGAAGAAGCTTCCTGGGTGAGAAGTGAAAGGTAGAATGGAATAGAGTAACAGAGTTGGAAGCTGTGGTGGGTTGCTCCTGGTTCGGCCCGGTTTGGCCGAGTCAGTAGTGGTGACGACATCACACAGCTGGTTCTCTGTGACTGGGAGCTGGGTCCTCCTGCCCGCCCCCGCTTTATTCCTACCTTTATTTCTTGGTTTTTAGCCAGCTGATAGGCGCGGCAGAGTGGATTGCCACACCTCAGCTGGGCAGAAACCTAACACGCTTAGGCGGAGTGCAAGTTTGGCGCACGTGCGAGCAAAGCGAGCATGCATGCAGCGATAGTGCGGAAAGTGTGTGCACAAAGAGAACCAGTAGTAACACCAGTTGGAACCCACCACTGGTTGGAAGGACCTTGGAGGTCTTCTAGTCCAACCCCCTGCCCAGGCAGGAAACCCTACACCACTTCAGACAAATGGTTATCCAACATCTTCTTAAAAACTTCCAGTGTTCGTGCATTCACAACTTCTGGAGGCAAGTTCTTCCACTGATTAATTGTTCTAACTGTCAGGAAATTTCTCCTTAAGGAAAAACCAGAAAGTCCAGTTGCATCTTGAAAAAGCACCTTTGGGACTACCATGACATGGATGACTGAGACTTTTCACAGACATTAAGTGAAAAATTTGTTAAGTGAATTTTTCCCATTTCAGGACCTTTTTTGCCACAGTTATTAGGTGGTTTCTCCAATGACTTGGCTTGTCAGCTCTCAAAAGGGGATCGCATGACCCTGGGACACTGTAATTCTCATAAATATGAATCTGTTGCCAAGCATCTGCATTTTGAACACGTGACCACGGGGATACCGCAAAGGCCGTAAGTCAGTGGTGAAATCCAATTTTTTTTACTACCGGTTCTGTGGGCATGGCTTGGTGGGTGTGGCGTGGCTTGGTGGGCGTGGCCAGGGAAAGATACCGCAAAACTTCATTCCTATCCCACCCCAGGGGAAGGATACTGCAAAATCCCCATTCCCACCCCACTCCAGGGGAAGGATATTGCAAAATCTCCATTCTCACCCCACTCTGGGGCCAGCGGGAGGTGGTATTTGCCGGTTCTCCAAACTACTCAAAATTTCCGCTACTGGTTCTCTGAACTGCTCAAAATTTCCACTACCGGTTCTCCAGAACCTGTCAGAACCTGCTGGATTTCACCCCTGCCGTAAGTGTGAAAAACAGTCATAAGTCACTTTTTTCAGTGCTGTTGTAATTTCGAACGGTCACTAAATGTTGTAAGTCTAGGGCTACCTGTACATTATGGACTTTTTTTGCAGCTGAGATAGAAGCAAAATGAGCATTTTACCTCTTCAGCTGATGTGCTTTGAACATGTAAGGGTTCAACGGGATCTAGGGACTATCAGGAATGGAGAGCTGGAGAGAGTAAGCTGGAATGGCTTATTGGCTTTACTTCCTTTTGGCTCCTTTGCCAGCTTTGGCCTTCAGTTGCTAACACAATTCTGAATAAATGCTCTCAGGGCTGAAAGAAGCAGATTGGTAAATGGAGCACAAGCAGCAGAATCTGGATAGGAAATTAAGTAATGAACATCTAAGTGTGATTATGTCTTGATACAACACCCTGGTATTCCTGGAATAGAATGGATTTCCCCCCCCCCCCCCCCCAGCTTGCAGAGGGAGAAGAGCTCACAAACCTATTTGAGACTTCTTCTCCTCTTCCTTGCAAACAACACATGTTGCAGGGACACTTAAACTACCTACAGATGTCGGTTCAAATTCTGCCTAGAGATATAAACAGGCAGACAATGGGAAACTTAGAGCTATACATTTGGCAGGAAATTGCTGATGGGACCAAACTAATTTCGAGCAGAGAGATCATTCAGTTTCCCCCCCTTGAGTTAAGGAATGGGAGGAGTGCATCGTTGGAAATGGCCTGGGGCCAGATCATATGATCCCTATTCACTTCTATGTGATTAATAAATGAACAATGACTCCCATGCAGACAGCCCTTGCATAGATAATTTCTGGCCTTTGCATGGGAAAATAGATTGCATGCAAAGTGTTGCCGTGCCACAGTGAAAACTGTACATCCATCGCTTGTACCGTTTAGGATGAGATTATATCACAATCTAATAAAACCGCAGAGGCCGTAAGGATCTCAAGACCAACACTTTATTTCTGTATCAAGTGTCAAAAGCTGAGCCCACTAATCTCTCCCATCCCGGTGGAAGATTGTGGGTACTAATAAAGGTAAGAAATCCGCTGGAGTTTTTTCCAAAACGCCTTTGGCTCACCTTGCAAATAACTCAGTGAAGATGATCTATCTGATCTACATTCACACTGAAGGCAATTGAAAACAGAAGCTTTGCCATAGGCATCCTGGGGTTTTCAAAGAAGAACTAGAAGCAGTGGTTTATCTCGTTTTAAGTTTCAGTTTAATAAGCCGTGAAAAGAAGATATAGACCTGGATGATTTCTTTAAAAGTGGGATAAATTGAAGAAAAACCTGTCACTTCAGCTACTAATAAAAGTAGGTACATATGGACACCCACTTACGTATACAGGTAATCCTCAATTTATGACTACACTTGAGCCCAAAATTTATGCTGCTAAGTGAGAAATTTGTTAAGTGTGAGTTCTGTCCCCTTTTACAAATTTTCTTGCCGCATTTGTTAAGTAAATCACTGCAGTTGTTAAATTAGTTAACATGGTTAAGTGAAATCTGGTTTCCCTGTTGACTTTGCTTGCCAGAAGGTTGCAAATGATGATCACTTGACCCCGGGACACTGCAACCATCATAAATGTGACTCAGTTGTCAAGCATGTAAATCACATGACCACGAGGATGCTGCAACGGTTGTAAAAGTGAAAAACGATCATAAATCACTTTTTTCCCCCACTGCTGTTGTAATTTGAATGGTCACTAAGCAAACTGTTGTAAGTCAAGGACTACCTGTATACCTTCAACATTATAGATAAGGATAGGTACATCACTTTGGATGTACCTATCCTTGTGCGTAATGGGATGAGACTTCAAGCCATCCATTTTTTCTTTGACTCTACATTACACTTGCAAGCACCTCCACCTTTAATTCACAGTCCATCTCCATTGTAAGACCACACAGAACAGACTTGGGAGTCTCCTTGTTTCCTTTCATCCAAACTTCCTTTGAGATCAGCTATGCTCCTCCCCATCTCCATAAAATAGGTTGTTCTACTGCAAATGTGGAACAACTAATTTAAGTAAATACTGTAAATTCAACTTTTAAGTAAATTCAACTTACAGTATTTGTAACTTTATCCTTTTCAAACTTTGGATGAGGACAAAAAAAAATGGTACAAGCCCGATTGCTTAATTTCTGTAAAGGCACAGGAAGGGTTCTACTTGGTTACAATTTACAGTGCATTTGTTTTATGCGCCATTTATTAATTTGTAAGATAGGGGTTCCCAAGTTTTATATAAAAACGTCTGGGAACAATTTTTTTCCTCAATGTCCCATTTTTGTATTTTTGTATTTTGGTTACTTTACGCACACACAAAATAGCATATAAACTTTTGCATCTTTGTACTCTATGCTTTTTAAAGGCTTAAATCATCTGATTGGAAGTACTCTAAGCTGAAACTTGACTGTACATTGTAAATCTGTCAGCAATTTAGAAGTAGCTAACGTGACTAACTTAGTTCTCATACAACATAAATCCACAATGCAGCTCATTTGATTTTATTTTAGAATGAGAGATGTTGCAGCCAGATCACCCTGATAGCCATTCCTTCTTGGCCTTCTGGTTAAGATCAAGAGTATGCGTGTTTCTACAAGCCCCTTTGAAGTAGGAAATCCTGGTTTATAAACTGCACAGGGGTGTTAAATATTGGTACTAAGACAGAGGAACATAAAAACTGTTGAATGGCGTGACTGGGGCTGTATTACAAAAAGTAGGGCCACCAGATCAGGGTTGCAAAAACCCAGATGACACTAGATGGCAGCAAAGAAATGCAGAAATCTCATTGCTACCATTTAGTGGATGACACTTGGAGTCTGGAACTGATAGCTCTAAGAACTGAATGGCTATTGAAAGGAGGCTTAATGTTGTTTCATTTTTTCTTGACTGCCTTGATCTTGCAAATATGTTGCTTTTCTAGTTTTCTGGCTAGATTTTAGAAAAACATAGTCTAGCATTTCCAAACTAACCATCTCCTCCAAAAATTTCCTAGCTAGCATGGCTATTGCGCCAGTAGTGGGATTCAAATCCCGTTTGCTCGTGGGCGCACGTGCACGCTTCTGCGTGATGCTTCTGCACATGCGCAGAGATGTCCAGGTGGGTAGGCAGAGCCTCCCGCCACTGCCGCTACCAGTTTGGTCGATCTGGGGCAAACCAGTAGCAACCCACCATTGTATTGCACCCTTCATTATAGAGCCCAGCATCGTGGCTCTTTTGAGAATGTAGAAGTCTCCCCCAGCAGCCATTCTATAAGGGCATCCATAACATGTTTTTAAAATTCCATATATGCCTATTGCCCATTATAAGACCATCTGTTTTATAGATGGTCATCTTGAATCTTCTGTTCCAGAGATCAAGTTCTGCTTCCTGCATTAATATAATGGCTTGCTGGTTCTAGCTGCTACCATCTATATTCAAGGGTGTACTCTTACCCAGCATACCCTTTCCCATACCTCACTATCCCCAGTGTGTGTGTGTATGTATGTACTGTATGTATATATGTATGTATGGTTAATTATAATTAAATATTAATTATGCTGCCCATCTCCCTGTAAGTTGACTCTGGGTGGTTTGAGATAGGGCTGTAATAGGCTATGTACCTCAATGGGGGGAAAAAACCATACCTCCTCTTCAATAGTTCTTGGAACTATAGCAGTGAGTCATATGGCCAAGGAAATAATACTGTAACATCCTGGTTAGATTATTATCCAGGCTCAGTTTGAAAACTCTCCTGTGAAGAGGAAAAGAACAAGGCCGTGCCTCCCACTACATTGGAAAATGCAAAGGTTTCCTCTGAGGATCCAAGAAAAGAATAATGTGCACATTGTAATAGGAGCGGGTATATAGAAAGCAAGGGAGGAAATGTCGTAATACTGAATAAAGACTTGCTTAAATTGATATGATTGATTATATGCCATCAAGTCATTCTCGACTCCTAGCAACCATAGAGATACATTTTCTCTACGATGATCTATCCCTAACCTGTTCTTGCAAGTCTCCCAAAGGTGCATTCATTGCCACTGTAACTGAGTCTGTCAATCTTGCTGCTGGTCATACATCTTATTTTGTATCATGTGGGATTTGCAACATTATTTTCATCTGTGATCCCACTGTTCCGTAACATGAAATTTTAAATTCTGACAGTGGATTGTTCAAACTCAGCCAATTGCACCTTATTTAATAAACCACGGTTGAACAAGCTATGACTTTACATAATACAGTAGGTGTTTGATTATGGCATGCCTTCTTAGAGTTTTTCTATTGAGGGTTCAGCAGCTGGCCAGTTGTGGTCCCTTCTACAATACACCACTCCATTTTTCTTCCTCCTGGCACAGGATCTCATTTTTCCCCATTCACAGCCAGCATTTAGTACCTCTCAGTCCTCCTAAAGTGTTTTGCTCCTACTCTTTTCTTCTGTACATGGGACTCACTCAGACTACTGATACTTTTTCTTTCTTTCTTTCTGAAAACACATTTATTCTTCCTAAGCACATTAGCCACTCAGGATTCTCCAGTTAGCTATCTTAGCTAAAGTCTTATGGCAGGAGCAATAAAAGAGAGAAATGGCATAATAAAAGGGAAAAAGCTGGTAAGATACTGAGAGGACTCTGTGAACAGAATATCCACATTTATCTGCAGATCTTTTGTTCCTGGAGCACGGAGTGGTAACTTGCTAGGCCAATGCCAGCTAACAGTTTCATGGGGGTGGTTGAAGTAAATGAATCAAGATTAGGTACTGTGGAGGCTGCGGTGCTAACTTTCTGCTGAATAGCTTAGACAAGAACATGTGCATTTTAAACTTTCCTACAAACCCTTATTATCCCAGCACATCATTAGCATAGATAAAAATAGCACAAATTAATGCAGGAGTTGAAAAGCTTGTATAAAAGCTCTGAATATGTCTCTTCTCCTTCTCCTGGTTTTTTGAAATCATTTGTAAATCATTTGCACCATCCACACATACTTGCACAACTTGATGTTCCCTATCGCAATGCAGGTCAGGTAAAGGCCATGACTCTTGAATGAGGAGAACAGGACAGATAGGAAAACCAATCTTTTGGGACTGACATTCAGAAAGGAGAAACTCTTGCCTTGCTTATCGCATTATGCATGCCATTCTAGCAGCTTCTCGGACCAGAAAATCAATACATTAAATAAATTCCCAATCAGCATGGCTCAAAAACTGAGAATTCTGGCAACTGTAGGCCATGAATGTAAAATTGCCAATTTCCTTGGGATGGCTGGGGACACCCTACCGAGAAATAGTGTATGAGGGGTTCTTGGTGCTCTCTGAGCTTGCTTGTTTTCTTGCAGATGTTTCATTACCCAAAATAGGTAACATCATCAGTGCTACAGACCCCTCATTTCAACCCCGTGCTACAAATGTTCTCCTTTATTGGAAGTAATATATATCCAAAAAATACTTTAAGTGGGGAAAATCAGAAATAATAGGAATGTGTTTTAGTTATTTTTAGTGCATTAGGAAGAGTTTAGGGAAACCACCTACAAATAAAAACTTGACCACACGCAATATGCTTTGTGGAATTGTGCTCGTGGGAATCTGTGAACACCAGTTGGCATGACAGCCTGCCCCTCATGCCCCATGGGGGCTTGGCCTGGGAGGGTCAAGGCCCTTCTTGTGGAATCCCAGGGCTTGTCACCCCACTACATTCCCAACAATTTGAGGACACCAGACAGGGGAAAACTGATGCAGCGCATGGGCAATTCTTACGATTAGAGACCAGGAGTCTGGGAGCACCTTTTCCCATTAACAAGTATAAGCATGACCTTTTGGGAACTGCAGCTTTTAAAAAAATGGTTAGTGGGAAAAGGTAGTACCAGATTCCCATTTTATTTTATTTTTTGGCCATCATACACTAACAGATCAGATCCACTTTAGATTGTAAGAGTGTACACCATTTTGAAACAGCTGGCTACATACAACCCAAGCAAATGCTTGCAAAGTCCCAGTAGGGAAGCGAGCTTCCGAGTGTATGTTTAACTTCACTTAGTTGATTTATTTTAACATGGCAACCAATTTATCACCTTTAATTCAGTCAAACCTATAAAATTGAAGGCTTAAACTGAAGCAAGCTAAAGGATATTTGTTAAACACATCATAAGCTGGAGCCATCAATGCAAGAAACTGTGTACAGCCTAAAATAAGTCTTCTTCTCTTTTTCCATCCCGCTCCTGTTCATTTTTTAATGGATACTGTTTTAAAAATGAAGAAATTGAGACTGAGACCTATAGATGTTTTATGACAAATGTTGTAAACAAAGTCCCTGAGCAGCATGCCTCAATCCAGTGGCTTCTAATGGTGTTGGACTTCTGTTCCCATAATTCTTACCCAGGACATTATTTGGGGGAGATGAAAGTCTGTCTGAGAGATCTGTAGGTTTCAGAGATCCAAATGAGGAGAGCTCATGAAATTAGGCCTGAGTAGAAGAGACAGCCATCACCCCCTGGATTTCCTGAGTAATTTCTAACGCTCCATCTTCAAAGTTCAGATGTCTTGTCTAAGTACAGAATGGAGATGCAGTACATCAGCCAATCCAGAATACCAAGATGCTGCGGTTCCAGTCTCTACTCATAGTTGGTGATGTAACTCCACTAGGCCGAGTGATTTTTTTATTCTGCAAAATTCAAAGCCCCATTCCCCCCGAATTTACATTTCAGAAACAGAGCTTAATAACTGGAGAACCTGTTGCAGTTTGTCCCAGAAAAGCCTTGGAAGAAGGTCTCCTCAAGATGATCCTTCTTTGACTATGACATGAAGAGGAAGTGGAGATACTAAAATGAAAGTCCCCAGAGCCCTCTGTGAGTATTTTGCAGCTTAGCACTGGTTTGGCTGATTCATCACAGTAGGGCCATTTTTGGTAGCATTTCCATGGTAACCTATAGCATGCGCTGTAGTTCAGGCAAGGTGAAATAATTGTCTACCAAAGCTTCATACCTTGATTTCAACAAATGATTCCAAAACTATTCCAAAAATCTATTTTTAGCAAAGGGAAAAGAAACAGCAATTTTTTTCCTTGGTTTTTGCATCAAACTCTTTGCAGAGAGAAGAGCTCTGCGGTTCCAGCCCTCTAAACATCCTTTTGATTTGTAAACTAGACTAAGGGAACTCCCATCATTGGCTAACATTAGAGATTATACCCTTATTAGTACAGAAATGGAGACTTTCGCCATTAACATGTCACCAAACTACATTTCCTAGTCTCTCCCTCTCTCACTACTGGCCATGCTGAAAACAGCTGCTGGAAGATGTAAATCAGCAACATCATTAATGAATAACATTAATGAAAGTAGAGGAATTTCCCATAATGAGAACCTGGATTGAATGTCAAACCCTATCCAGCCAGGACATGTTTGTCCAGTTTTGCGAAACTATTCCGCCTTAGAGCTGTCTCACTATTTTGTCCGGTAGAAGAATGGAAGAATATGCACATAATACACATATCAAACAATTTTATGAAGGCTTGATGGACGAACAGGAGCCTGTGCATTTGTAAGTATGTCAGGGCATTCCCTGGTATATATCACTACAAATGAAGAACTCTTCATATTCATTTCCTTCACTCATTCCAAGGTATCGGCTTCCAAAAAAATGTGCAAAGAAAAATGAATGTACAACAGGTAAATTGCTGAAAAAGGAAGGTAGTTTAAAGTGCAGTTTAGAATGGTAATCACATCTTTAGAGGGGAAAAAAAACTGGAAGAAATGATTTTAAAAATTGTAGCATAACCTCCCTTTAGAGACCCAGCAAAGTCCTAGGCCAGGAATCCCCAAGCCCTGGGTTGCAGCCAAGTACCAGGCCGTGGCACATTCAGAACCGGGCCATGGAAGTGGCAGACGAGCATGCACAGTTGCACTTGCATGAGCAACAGGTGAACGTGCGTGCACAAAGCTCTGTTTGTGCGAGTGGCTGGCATGTGTGCCCATCGCTTGTACAAATGGAGCTGCTGCATGTGTGCCTGCCACTTGCACAAAACCATCCCTCCCCCCACGCTGGTCCGCAAAGCTTATTTATTTCTATTTATTTTATTAGTCATATTTCTATGCCTCTCCCTGGACTCTGGGCGGCTTACACCAAAGACAGTATACTAAATAGTATATTTCCCCCAACAATCTGGATCCTCATTTTACCCACCTCAGAAGGATGGAAGGCTGAGTCAACCTTGAGCCGGTGAGATTTGATCTGCTGAACTAGCAGTCAGCTGAAGTAGCTGCAGTACTGCACTCTAACACTGTGCCACCTCAGCTCCTCGCTTGAAAGGTGATAGCTACTGAACATACATGTTCATATGGCTGGCTTTTTTTTTTTTGTCTCTCTTAGGCTTAAGAAAGGGATCTTTTCAGAAGTCTTAAGAATATTGCTCCCTCACTATGCTGGAACTTCATTTTTAACCTGCTTAGGATCTTTTTTACCCATCTTCTGAGACCATTCCTAGAGAGGGGTAATGTTAGTATTACAACATGCCACCATATTCAGTCAGAAGCCAAACCATTGGCTGTGTTTGGACAACATGTGGTAAAGTATAGGTCTGCGTGTGTGTGTGTGTGTGTGTGTGTGTGTTTGTGTGTGTGTGTGTGAGAGAGAGAGAGAGAGAGAAGTCAAGATGGTAGCTTTGATTTTTTTTTTTACATGCCTTCCTCGGCGATACTTCTGTAAGTGCTACTGGCCATTGTCAATAGCTGCCATCATTTCAGTGGTGAAAGCCAATTTTTTTTTTACTACCGGTTCTGTGGCCATCGCTTGATGGGTGTGGCGTGGCTTGGTGGGCGTGACAGGGGAAGGATCCTGCAAAATTCCCATTCCCTCCCTACTCCTGGGGTAAGGATATTGCAAAATCTTCACTCCCACCCACTCTAGGGCCAGCCAGAGGTGGTATTTGCCGGTTCTCCAAACTACTCAAAATTTCCACTACCAGCTCTCCAGGACCTATCAGAACCTGATGGATTTCACCCCTGCATCATTTCCATTCCCTTGCATTACCGATTGAGAATAAAGCTTGCCTGTTTTCTCAAGCACTCCCAGCTCGTTAGTCCGCTGCCTTCCGCTGCACCTGATGTGTGACACATCAGCCCGGTTGATGTAATTAGACAAAAGATTGAGGCCCTTTCCAAAGAGCAGGAGCATCTTCTTCACAATTGCTGCCTGACAGGTAACTGACATGCAACACCTTCACACCTGTGACCCGTAGGTGGGAAAATTGACAAGTGTCTAAACCCGTTTTTCTACGAACCCACCTACGCACACCACATAAGGAGAAGGGATTGCTGGTTGTTCCTCCTGCTGGCAGGTGATGTTTGACAAGGGGCAAAATGAGGTTAGGGGATCTACAAGTAGGTAGCACAGCAGAGTAAGGATCGGTGATGAAGGCAGCCTTTATGCTCACATACAATACTTTTTTTGCTGGCTCCCCTGACTTCAGGAGAGTACTCTGGCATGACCACCTTAAGCCATAACATCAAGGGTGAAATGCTACCGGTTTGCACCGGTTCAGGTGAACTGGTAGTGATAAAAGCTACCGGTTCGCCTGAACCGGTATTTCTGACAATCAGCTGTGCCGCACGATTTATATTCACTAGAAAGCAGGAAATCCTACTTTCTAGCAAATCTAAATCACAAGGCACAGCTGTTCCATTCCCACTGTTCTACTTACCTTGTTAAGCCTTCTTTTTCCGCATGAAGAGCGTGTTTGGTGCGCACTGTGCATGTGCAGCGTGCATTTGGTGTGCATTGTACATGCATGCATAGCATGCTTTTGGTGCACACTGCACATGCGTGCGCACGCAGCGTACTTTTGGCGCGTACCACGCATGCATGGGCAGCGAACCAGTGGCAATCCGCGGAGGATTTCACCACTGCATAACATGATTGGTTTGGTTTTAGCTTGGCATACATTACTCTTTAATCCTAGTCATTTGTAAACCATGGGTTACAACTGTTAGCCCTTCTGGGTAGAACAGACTAATGCCATAAAGATCAGGATTACTTTTACTGTAACAGCTAGAGTAATAGCATCTTGCAAATCTGAATATGCTTTCCCCTCCCTCCCTTTATCTTCATATGAACTAGGGAGGGGGCTAGTCTGAGATGCTTACTCAAGTTACTTTCTTGCCCTGGGCTCAGGCCCTTTTAATCTGATTGTTGCCTTGGTAGTATCTCTTCCTCCTGTCCTTCAAGGCCATTCCCTCTGTCCTCTACAATAATTTAGCACGCTATGCAAATTCAACCAATGTTATTGAAAAAAACAAGTTAAGCAAATCATGGCTTGACGTAATGTTTGAACTCAATCGCACAGTATGATTGTGTATGTACACATATACCATAGAAAATGACTTGTGAGGGTCAAAAGAGTCAACTCACTATCTCCCAGTTTCTAGCCTGGTGCCTTAACCACTTTATCAAACTGGCTCTTGTATGTAGAAATAGCAATTGATTATATAATCGGCATGCATTATATGGCAATTTACAATGGGCATACCCTATTTTTAATATACAGTATCCTTTTAAACTGTCTATATAACTTATTAATATTTCTTTTATCCAAAAAGTTACAGAAAATGAAGTTCTTGAAACATAGGTCACTAGAAACCTTCTGCAATTACAATATAATTTTAGAAGGTACAGACTGATTTGTATTTGTAAAGTGAATTAGAAAGCTTTTCCTTATCAGGCATAAAAGGTCAACTAGTTGTAAATTCTAATTCTATTCACAGTCCAGGCAGAAAGATACCAACATTTATAACTTTTTAGAGCTACATTGGGTGAATGATAATATGCCACTCAGTCAAGCCACATGTGGTTTGCTAGGGAAATGAAGGATTTATATTTTTGTTTTTCTGCTTGGACTCCTTTTAAAGCACTTTCATAAGGGTAATGTAAAACATTTAAGCTAATTACAGGCATGGATTCATGTCCGTGTACATTTTGCTAATGAATATTTTTTTGAAAAAATATGAGAAGGTAACTTAACAGTTACACAAAGTCAAATTCCACAATTAGCAAATTTAAACAGATCTGCACTGATTTGCTTGGGTTTTTTTTAAAATGTAGCTTCTGCTGAGTAGAGTAAGATAACAATAATTTGTTTTACAAACAGATATGTAACTATAGAATTATAAATATTTCTGTTTGTATAAGGAGTCAAACACCATGTTAGAGTGGGTGACATATACATTTGTAAAATCAGATTGGTAAATAAAGACTTCGAGGTGACTAAGTTTCCCCATAAGAACTAAGTATCTCTGTTATTCTGGCCAACTTTCTAAACATTTTCCATGTGCTTATAAGCCTATGTATAAATTAATGGAATGAAGTCATGCTTTACAAAAACCATCCAAGTTTCTTGCGTTGTTGATTTCGCATATGTATGCATGTTTATCTTAGCACTTTAAATACTGTCCTCTCTGTACTATTTGCATAAATCACATTTGAACATTTTGCAATATTTATGTATTTCGAGGAACATGCAAACTTGGAATGTTATCTGAGCAAGACAAAAATAGTTTACATTGTACATGAGTTTCTGCTTCAGTTCTCGAGTAAATGTTATTTTTAAGTGAATGCCCAGACAGCAACTTTCTAGAACTGTATTTACAGAATGCTCTAACCCATGATTAACTGAACCATAGTTAATTAGATTAACTGAACTGCCTATGTTCACACAACAAACTGAATTATAAACTGACTAGAGGGACAGGATTTGCACACAACCCAGCCACATGCTATCCTGCTGAATTTGACCATATAATCAGCCTAGTGTGTTGGAGTGAACTCATCTTAAACTACAAGTCTCAGGAGCCAAGACGTCTTAAAACAACAATCCACATTAGGAACCTTTAAACTGGGGTCATCCATCACAGAGCTATTGGCTATATTTGTACAACATGGTAAGCCAGAGTTTTCTCAGTTTATGAATTCACTTTACAGGGTGGCTCATGTAACATAATCCAATTTTGCCATCTGGGTTTTTATGATGCATTAGCCACAGTGTATCAGAACATACCTTAGCTTAGTGTGTTGAGGAACTCAGCTAGAATGCAGTTTGTTTGGGGTTTTTAATGAACTGCATGTATATAGACTCTGTAATTTGTTCACAGTGGAGTGAAACCAAACTCTGCCAGTTGTGGTTTCTTCAATAAATCATGTTTCAACAAACCATGCTCAGTATAATATACAAATCTAGTTTTCGTGTGCTGAAGTACCTGTTCAAGACTAAAAAAAGACTTAGGTTCTTTCTTGTGGGTTCAAAATAAAATGGCAAATCTGTTTCATAAGTATTTAATAACTGACTATAGTGAGCCACAATATGACTTATTTAATGATAACCCACCCATTCCTAGTTGATTCAACAATCATGGTTATGAAAAGGTATGTAGCTTAATGTATGATCTTAGTTATGTTAACTACTTTTTGGGAAGCAGTTCAAGTGTGTAGGACAACCCAGGGATGTCTCCCCAGAAGTCTGAGTTTAATGAAGCTTATTTCCAGGCAGATGTATTTGTAAGATGCAACTTTTTATGTAAACAAGAAGCTCTACCTCATGTGGCACACTTAAATGTATTTTTCCCCCTGTTCAATCCTGTCCAATTCTCAGAGACTGCCGGGACAAGTCCCTGCAGTTTTCTTGGCAAGGTTTTTCAAAAGTAGTTTGCCATTGCTTCCTTCCTAGGGCTGAGAAAAGGTCAACAGCTGGCTTTGTGCCTAAAAAGGGACTAGAACTGATAGTTTCCTGGTTTCTAGTCTGATGCCTTAACCACAATGTATACCCAAACTGGCTTTCAATGAATGGAGTACAAGCCTTCTAGGATTTTACCAAATTGTAACTCTTTGTAGAAAATAAAATCAGTATTCTTTATTGCCTTAATTAGCAATAAACATATAGAATATACCTCTAAAATATGGGGTAACTCTTCCATAGATCACAAAGAAAGTTAACACTGTTTATCCATTTGTCACATACCTAAGGGGAAAAAATACAAATATATACTGTGATGAATGTATTTTATTCTCCTTATGTACACTGAGAGCATATACACCAAAGACAAATTCCTTGTGTGTGTCCAGTCACACTTGGCCAATAAAGAATTCTGTTCTGTTCTGTTCTGTTCTGTTCTGTTCTATTCTATTCTACTGCACTGAGTTTTGAGCTAGCTCAACTCTCATTACTTTTGCTGGCCCAAATTAGTACTGAAGTTTACCATAGCACCAAACAGTTAAAAACGCATATATAAATTTGCTATTGGGAAATAAACGTAAATTCTAAACATGAGCAACACTTTTATTAGGAGCCAAAATGTAACAAATTAGCGTTTATGCAAGATTTCAAATTTTCCACTGTCCCGTACAAGTAACTAATGGAACAGGCAGGAAATAAACCCCTCATATCAGGTCTGATTTTGCTGCCTCCAGGCTGGCTTTTAACCGGTCAAAGATATGGAATGTAAACTGAATGAATTAGTCACAAGTTAGTTGCGGCAAGAATCAGATTACCCCGGGACAAAGAAGCTGCGACTCCACCTCTCTGTCGGAAACACGACAGCTAGCTCAAAACTTTCTAGAAAGTTTGCAAGTGCCTTTATACCACGCCTTTTCCACTCTTTTGCTGCACTTTTGCCTACTTACATTATGTCGCTCATCTAAAAATTGTTATGGAGGCGTTCGAGAACATCAGGGGGAAAGAGAAGGAGCGCTTCCATTTCCATCACAATACAGTATGTTTAAGAAGAGTACACAAACGCCTGACTTCTGCGCAAGCCAATTGGAGACATGCAAATCCCATCCATCTCTAACACCCCATTCATTTCTTTCTACGCATCCTCTCTTCCCGCGTTCGGCGGGTTGATACACAAGATTCTAAAAGCCCCGCCTCCCTCTCCAATGAGGTCGTCGTATTTCAGCCCCGCCTATTTGAGCGGCTTATAAAATGCCAAACTCCAAGAGGATTTTTTTTAAAAAAAATCATGTTGTAAGGCGTTCTGTCAATCAGGAATTCATCGTGCAAATCTAAGTTTTTAGAACCAATCAGCTCTAGAATCCGTTTATTATGGGTCGCACAGCTCTGCTCCCATACGCTGCATGCGTCGTATTTTGCATGTGGCAGGCGTACAGTTGGATGGTCCGCCTTGTTTGTTTTTCCATAGCCACAAAATATTGCAGTTGGTCCACGGAATGCCTATGCCCTTTATCGGGAAGCGGGCCACCCAGTGGCTGCATAACCATGCTTTACTAAAGTGATCCAGTTTTCTGAAGTCGCGCGATCCACTAAATTTATTTATTTAATTTATTTATTTATTGGTTGGATTTATATGCCGCCCTTCTCCGGAGACTCAGGGCGGCTTACAAACTAACCACAGGACTGGGTAATTTACGCCACCCTAGATTAAAAGGTAATTACTTTGTGGGTCCGTGTCGAAAAAAAAATGAGTCATTTGTAGATTGGGGTTAGAAAATCTGCTCTGCTAAACTCCGGACGACCGCTACGCGGTGCTACGTAGCGCCGGTGCGGATTTTTGTTGTAGGGAAAAAAGTCGAGGCTGAAACAGCAATGGAAAAGTTTTATTTCGCGGCCTGGATATTTTGAATCTTACAATAACTCCTCCCCCAGCGATAAAAATGTTAGTAACGTCTCCATTTGGGGGGGGGGGGGGAAGGGGGTAGCTTTTTTCTTAGGGGCCTAGAAGGGCTTTTTGATCAGTCTAATAGTAAAGTATTGGGAGCCTTAAGTTTGTTCATTTTGTCTCCTTTTTCATCGAGGCAACTTAATGACTTTTCAAAAGGATTAAAAACAAAAAGGTCGGCAGCCAAAAATGATTAAACTATGAATCCTAATCGACAGTTGTGCATCTCCCGAAAACTGTCCTGTCTGAACACTTCACACGATCCTTGAAAAAGCTTTGTCGGCGGCTGGGCATGTTTCTTGAGCGATAATTTTCACTCGGGCAGCGGCCTCTCCCCACCCCCCAAAAAGGAGGCAGGACAAGCGGGCTCGTTATTTAAATCCCTCCATTGAACCAAACAGGCACGGGGGGGGGGGGGGGGGGAAAAAAAAAGGAGGAGGAGGAGGAAAGGCTGCTTCCAAGAGCGCCAAGTCGTATAGCCTGACGCGGAGGAGGGAAACCTCGGGGCTTGACAAAACTGGGTTGCAAAACACTCCAGAGGCCGCTTCTCCTTTAAGCGGGGCCAGCCTGGCTCCCTGGCGCTTTCCCTCCCTCGCAGGGCCCGCCTCCTCAAGCACGACACGCCGCTCTGATGGCGAAGCCTCTTTTTAATTGAGACTGTCAGGCTGGATCCACGATGGAGCGGGAGGGGGCACGTAGCGGATGTTGGAGCAGCAGCAGCAGCAGCTCAGCCGCCTAAATCCGACCAAAGAACGGCAGCTTTTCCAGAGGAGGGCCGGCTGCCAGCAGCGCCTGACAATCCGTAGCTCCGCAGGATCTTCTTCTCAGAGGAGCCCGGAGGGATTCGCTCTCGCCAGCACCTCCTGCTTCTATCTCTCGGTTGGCAAGTGGAAGGGGAAGCAGCCTAGCGGCGGGAGAAGCAGCGGAACGCCGAGCCCTTGGAAACGGCCGGAACGCGACCCTCCAGCCGATCGCCGTTTCGGGTCGCCTTTTTTTCCCCTCCTTTTTTCCTTTTTGTTCACTTTCCTTCTCGGTGGGCTTGGGGACGGCGGCGGAACGCTTCTTCCTCCCTCCCCCTCCGAGAGTGACTGGTTTTGGACGCGCGCGTCCCTCTGCTCTCTCCTTCGTCCCCGCTCGGCTCCTTCGCTCCTCGTCCCCTTGTTGTGCGATCCTCATGAAAAATCATATCTGGGGCAGCGACCCCCGGGCTCCCATGGCTGCAGCGATGCCGTGGAAGAGCGTGGAGTGGCTGCAGGAGGAGCTGGAATCGAGCGGGGGTAGCTCGCTGCTGCTGCTCGACTGTCGGCCCCACGAGCTCTTCGAGTCCTCGCATATCGAGACCGCCATCAACTTGGCTATCCCGGGCCTGATGCTCCGGCGCCTCAAGAAAGGTAATCTGCCCATCCGCTCCATCATCCCCAACAACGAGGACAAGGAACGCTTCGTCAAGCGCTGCAAGGCAGACACCGTCCTGCTCTACGACGAATCCACGGCTGAGTGGCAACAGGACGGCGGGGCCCCCACCTCCGTCCTCGGCCTTTTGCTACAAAAACTCCGCGACGACGGCTGCAAGGCGTACTACCTGAAAGGTAAATGAGGAGGGGGGGGGGTCGCACTCGAACCTCTCAGACCTCCTGACGAGGGATTGCCGAGCTTTTTTACTTCCTTCGTCCTCTCTTTATTTTATCAGCCGGGCTGGAGGCTGCGAGTCCCAAGCCGGAGCAAAATTTCCCGCCTAATCGCCCCCCCCCCCTCACTATTTGTTCTTATTTCTCCATTTCCCTCTGTCCCCCTATCACGTATTCCTTGTTTCCCAATCTTAGTTTTGCTGCCCTTACCGGAGGTTTTTCTCCCGCAGAAAAGATAGAAAGGGAACGTCGGCATTTAAAGCAAAAACAACAACAAAAAACAAACAAGCGAAGGACTTCGAAAAGAGCGCGTGTCTTTCCTTCCTTTGGATTCGGCGAAGCAGGATTTTGCTTTTGCTTTCATCGCCCGTTTGATTAATTGTTGTTTTGCAAAATGGTTGCATGTGCCGAGTACTGTACACGCAGGTACCGTACTGGCCTCTGGGCCTCTCTGGTCTTGGTTCATTTCTCTCCTTCCCCCCCTTCGGTAGGAACGGGAAAATGTTTTCCCTCCTGCTAAACTGTCCTGGGAGACCTCATTCTCTCCCTCTCCAGAAGGAGAAATTCTGGCGAGATTCTTCCATAACTATGAATGGGAAAAGTCCAGGAAAGCCCATTCACTTCATTCCAACATTGGGGGGGAGGTTGATTATTTACTCTAGGCTTTATCTTGCTCCTTTCCTCTATCAACTACCGTAGCAACCTTGGCTTTTAAAAGGAGAGGGAAACTATGTGGCCCGTCTTGGACTACAGTTCCTATGAGTCAGAATGAACACAGGGCAAGGATTTCAGGAGTGATTATTCAGAAGTTCTGGAGGGCTCTTGCCTTGCCTTGCCAGCCATCTACATTTTTTCCTTTCCCCTCCTGTCTTGGTGCCCTTTAGCGGCTCTTCCCTCCACAGATGGGGAGGGAATGGAGCTGACAGCAAGGAATAGCTTGTTCTACCCCTTGTCTCACTGCCAGCCTAACTTTATGCAATGGTCCCATTTGCTCCACTACACTGTTTTTGCGATATGCAGTTGATCGAGAGAGAAGTGGCCTGTAATAACCTAGACAAGAGAGGAGGCATTATTCACTGCAGGCAGTTTGCCATTCTGCTTTTTAATTGAAATTTGTTCAGCAGATTAATCTCTTGTGTCTTGCGCCCTGCTTCCTCCTCTGTGTCTTTGAAGGCCCCGACTTGGTAGATCAGCCTTTGCCTTTGAGCAACTTGCTTGAGCTAGATGACGTATCTGGCCTTGCCGCATTGCATTGGGCTCTGCCTCCCATTCCTCCCTGAAGTTCATTTTGAATGAAGACCTTAATTCATTAAACTCCCCATTCAGCTTTCCTAAAACACTCTCCTCCCCTGGAAGCATTGTGATACAGTTACTCTGAGTGAGTGCCAAGGTAAGGATAATTGCCTTTCCCCAGGACACATACCAGCATGATCACTTGGTGGCAGGATTGAGGCAGAAATAGAAAGTGATACTGAGCCAAAATTGTCCCTCACTCTGTACTGTGTAAGTAAAATTAAAATTACAGATTTCCAAACAGCTCAAGGAAAAGGAAGTACTAAATAGTGCAGAAGGAAGAAATTGTTCCTAGGATAGGAAATCTATGTATGTATGTATGTATGTATGTATGTATGTATGTATGTATGTGCAAGCAGTTCAGTGAAAGCTTTCCTGTGCATTGCCCCAATTTTCCTCTTTCAGTATCTTGGTACATGTAAGGTATGTTTTTAAAACTATTTAGCCCAAGTGCTGCATTGATACCACCATCTTTCCTCTTGACAATCCCAGTTCCTTTAAACTAGTCTTTTAACAGGAAAAAAAAATGAGGAGTTAAGCTAATAAATTTCTCTTTCCCTCTCCTCTTCTGATTTAGAAGAGAGCCTGAATGGGAAATGTTTCTAATTAAAATTCCAAAATGGCTGTTTCATATTGTCTTTCTTTTTCAGGAGGGGGAAAAAGAAACCTGATTCTTCCCTTCCTGTTTATGAATACAGCTGAACTCTGTTTGGTGACTTTATTCCAACTGTGCCAGGCCATTTAAATATTTCTAGGTCTTTTATAATAGTACTGATTTGTAAAGTGTTATTTGGATGCCTATTAAATATTCAGGAGAGAATTTCAGGTTCCATGTACATAAGTAGAACACTGAATGTAGATAAACATTCTTTGGGCACATTTCTATATGTGTAGCTCTTTTTTTGACTGTGATCATAACTAATACTGTTAGCTATTTAGCTGGTTGCAAGGAATATTCACATATTGCAATTTTGTTAACAAATGAAGTTTTCATTCCTGTCTCAAATTCTCCTTCAGATACAGAATGCCTTCTGTATACCTGCTATTTTTTTAAAAAAAATATTACTTGTCCATATAAAGCTAAACCAATTCCCTCTAATCTGTGTCTTTAAACATCCTTGATAGGTAAACTGGAAATCACTTATTCTCAGGTTTGTCACCTTACTTAACAGGACTTCTGTAAAATGTGTACTAGGTAATTTAGCAGGTGAAACATCTTATTATAACTGAATAGTCTTGAAAAAGCTACAGCTGCTGAATTTCTCCCTCTTACAGAGTTCGAAGAACACAGGAGCCCCTCAAAAATTGAATAACCTTTAATTCCAAATTTAGGAAATCTTAATTTTACTGCTTTTTCTTTTAAATCAAAAAGTAAGAGTGTCTATGTGCTTCCTCAAATTGGTTGTCCGCTTTTTCTTAAATAATGCCTGTTGAATGATTGAATACTTCTTTAATTGCTTCCTTTTCTCCATATGTTCTCGTGCAAAAACTAATTGTTAAGGAAAAGATCCAAACCCCAAATGTTCATTTAAATGCTGCTTGTTGGTATATAGGGCTCAAACATATGTACACAAATTAAATATATATATATAAACTACATTTGCTATAGAATTGATGTTAAGGCAGTAACTTTCCTAAGGCCAAAAAAGTTTTACAAAATAACATTCCCATTTTTGAGTTCTCCAAATTCTTCCTTAGACAGGATGTAAACATAAGGGCAGTGGGTGCAGGAAGATAGCTTGCTGAAGTCAAATGAATGGAGTCTGCATTTTGTCATTCTTTTAAGGTTGCGATCATTCAAACTGGGCTTTGTCTGATAGAATAGAATAAAACAACAGAGTTGGAAAGCACCTTGGAGGTCTTTTAGTCCAACCCCCTGCTTAGGCAGGAAACCCTATACCACTTCAGACAAATGTTTATCCAATCTCTTCTTAAAAGCTTCCAGGATTGGAGCATTCACAGCTTCTGGAGGCAAGTTGTTCCACTGATTGATGTGATGATGCAGGTTGCATCGAAGTCTTCCTTAGCAAGTTGGAATGAAGAAGTAACGTGTGTGATACACCAACTTTTAAAATATAAAACCCATCTGTTAATCCAATACCTCTTTATCTTTAATTAAAATGCCGTGACACAGTTTTGGGAAGAGTTAAGCTCAAGAGACAAAACAAAATGAGTGACTCTGGCAACATGATTCAGTTAAGTTACTTAAAACTTGGCAACAAGTTACAGTAAATGTAATAGGGCTTTAAGGAAATGTCTGTAAAATTGCACTGTGCTGTTACAGTTCTTGCTATATTGGTACCATCACCTTGAGGATTCTTAACATTTTACTGTCTTCTGCTCAATGTGATCTGCAGGCAGTGGCGGTGAGATAACACTTGTCTCCATGGTGTAAAAACTTTCTGATTAGAGGACTGCATGTTAGGCTGCTGTTTAAAATAAAGGAACAGGCCAGGCCTGTTTTGGTGGTTGGCAGCTGAGATTACTATGGCAGAGGTTGAGAAAATCAGGTAGCAGCCTTATGTACACAGTTAACTGAAATAAATCCAGATGATTTTAAACTTTAAATTGTCTTAAGCTTTTTATTTCTGCAAGTAGTATTTCATTTGTGGGGCCCAAAGTGACTCCTGCTCTCTTGCTGTTAAATGTATATATTCATGCATTGTTGTTAATCCTGTTTTGGTTTTAAGATTGATTTTATATTCAAAGAATCTTCTGGGCCTCCCAGAGAAAGTGGTATTTTACAGCATAAAATTAATTTCTTTAAATCCACAATCATGGTTTGGGGAGGTTATATTTAAAGAGCAAATTTCTAAGACCTCACTGACTTTTAAGAAACATGGCATTAAAGCATATCTTCTCTTCACCTCCCACAGGTGGATTCAATAAATTTCAGACCGAATACTCAGAGCATTGTGAAACCAATCTTGACAGTTCTTCTCCAGCCAACTCTCCTCCTGCCTCTGTCCTTGGTCTGGGAGGGCTGAGGATAAGCTCTGATTGCTCTGATGGAGAATCTGATCGGGAACCCAGCAGTGCCACAGAGTCTGATGGGAGCCCAATCCCAAACAACCAGCCGGCTTTTCCTGTCCAGATTCTTCCCTATTTGTATCTGGGTTGTGCCAAAGATTCCAGCAACTTGGATGTCTTGGGCAAATACGGCATCAAGTACATTCTGAATGTCACTCCCAATCTTCCCAACATGTTTGAACATGATGGAGAGTTCAAATACAAACAGATTCCCATCTCGGATCACTGGAGTCAGAATCTCTCCCAGTTCTTTCCTGAAGCCATCGCTTTCATTGGTAGGTGTGGACATTCTGTTCTTGACGTCACAGCCCTTTTGGGTAGTGTTCTATCATAATCTGGCTGTTTTCTGCTCTTACTACTATCTACTTGGTATAGATTTCATTTGTCTAAGTTTAGATTTGGCATGTGTAATTTAGTAGGTACTGGTAAATGTGCCAGCATTTATAAGCTTTAAATATAACTGAGTTTGGCTGCAGGCTTCATTCCAGTTAAAGCCAAAAGATTAATTTCCATCTGACTTCAGTTGAATTAGAAATGATAACATTTGGAATAGATTACAAGGAATGAATTGGGTAAGGCTTTTGGTTTTTGTTTTAGAGGTTCAGCTCTGCACAACTGAGCTGTACAGATTCCTCCTCCCCCACCCCCGAATAATATATTTCAGGCAAAAATCAATTCCAACCCAATGTCTTGAATCCTTACTCATGTTAAATGTTGGAGCTTATATGGTCAGCATGGTTCCATGATAGCTGATTAGACTTTGTGTCAGAGTTGCTTAGGAGACGAGAGTAGCTTCCTTCTTCATATTTCTGTGTCCTGGAAACTCTCCACACTGCTAAGTATATACCATTGGAACCCTTGTGTCCTAGCAAAGTTGCCAACCATTTCTGGTGTTCACATTAAGTAACCTCAAAAAACTTGGCTCTGGCTCTCACAAACAAAACACACCTCTACCCATGTACCATTTGATCATTAAAGTTAATCTTGGTACATATATTGGTTCATTAACATGTTAAAGTCACCTGAGGGCATTCTTGTGTGAACCAGATAATAATATTGTAGGTGTTATTGACTCCAACATGTTGAAGCAGACAGCTAAAATATGAGATTTTTATTTTAAAATTTGAATTTTCTTCTTCAGTATTTCTGGCCCATTTCATTTTTAAAATTGCAATTGTACTGCAGTTTATCTGCCACATTACATATGCTACAAATAATGTAGCCACTGGCCAGCCCCGGGCACTTACTGTAGCAGCAACATATGCTTGAATGAATTGTTAAATGTAAATAAAGTTGTGTTCTTCCTGATGTTCCATATATTCTAAATTCAGATTTTTATAGAAAATGCAGGCTTAGATACTGATTTCCAGAGAGATACAAGCTGGTCTTTGTTTTTGTATTATGTCAGTTGATCAAAAGCTTTGTATTTGCTTAAAGGGCTGTTTGTGGAATGTGGTATTTAGATACTAGCTTAGTCAAAACATCCTCTCCTATGCAAACCACAATTTGGTTTTTAGAACAGGAAATGATTACAGATTAAAATAGAAAAAAATGTGTTCAAATAGAACACTTGCACACATTTGGAGAAACTTTTTTCATTTAGAAGACAATGCTGAGTGGTCTGGCACTGATTAATAGCTTGGACCGTGATATGAAATGAAAAGCCAACAAGTTCATTCCTTAAATTTTCTTTGGTGTCATAGAGTTTATGAACTCTCACATTCTGTTCTTTAGCTAAATTACGAATTTTTTCCAGGCATAAAATCCATCCCTCAACATGTGTCCTTTCATAGTCATGTTGATATCAATGAATGTGTGTAAGAATATATTGTATCAATGGTCTCCTATCAGTAGAATATATTGTTAATTACTCTCTATCTGTTCTGGGATCCTTCAGAGCAGATCTGAGATATGCAAAGGAAAACAACAGGAAAAACTGTTGCATAGGCTAAAATAAATGTTAGGTACAGTTGCCTGAAGCTAAATATAGAGAAACATACATGGAGTTGCAGTCTTATCCTTACTTTATTGCAAAGATATTGCAAACTATATTTAGGATTGGGATGTAATATTTGTTATGTGTAGACATCATAAGTAACATTCTTCAGTTACTGTTAGTGCTTTTAGCCTGTGAAAACTGTTTACCCTTAAGTAGGAGCCTAGTTTCTTTAAGTCCTACTATCTACTTGAATATAATGAAATATGTTTGTATTTCTTTTAAAGACTTTTAACAAATGTTAGATCTTTAACATTCATGTGAACCTGGTTAGGTTTCTTTGGAAAACACAAACTATTCACTCAAGTTCTTTCCTTTATAGTACTATTTTTTTTTAATTATCATATGGCAACATTTGTCAACTTAACTAGTTGTAAGTCAGCCAGCCAGCCAAATGCTGATTAATATTAAACAGAAACAAGGATTAAGTAAGCTGTGTCTTTAAAAGGTTCCAGGAACTTTGGATGCAAAACTATTATTGTAACTTCTGTCATTCTTCTCAAGATATGTCTGGCTTGTTTCTATATCATCAATTATATCAATTGCTTACGTCTTTATGTGGCAAGACAGCACGAACTAATATTTAACTGTCCTGATTACACCAGTCTGATTGTCTTTGCATCTAGGGAGCATGTGAGGCTCAAGGGAACATTGAATTGTGAAGAAAAACTGCTTAATTAAAAGTGCATTTGTTATAAGCTTTAATCTAAATTAAACTTCCCTATTCTACCCATGCTTTAAACACACACACCCTTTTTGTTGTTGTTGTTGAGAAATCTGACATGTTCCTTCCTGTTGCAGATGAAGCCCGTTCCAAGAAGTGTGGCATTCTAGTCCACTGCCTTGCTGGCATTAGCAGGTCTGTAACAGTAACTGTGGCCTATTTAATGCAAAAGCTCAATTTGTCTCTGAATGACGCCTACGATTTTGTGAAAAGGAAAAAGTCCAATATTTCCCCCAATTTCAACTTTATGGGACAGCTTCTGGACTTTGAAAGAACTTTGGGACTCAACAGCCCATGTGACAACCGCTCGCCTGGGGACCAGCTGTATTTTACCACCCCAACCAATCACAACTTGTTTCAGCTGAACACATTGGAGTCCACATGAAGGAGATTTCATTGGGGGAACCTCAAACCTTGAATAGCTTCTCTTGAGCATTTCAAATTCATTATTGGAAAAAGTTTTTTTTCCCAGTCAGCTTTGAAAGAACTGGTTTCTCCAAGCAGATCTACCTAGCTGCTGCTTAATTGAAAAGGTGTGCACCGTTTATTAGTATTCGGATGCGAATCCAAATGGTTCGGAAGAGTTACTTCTCATTCACCGGAATTATTTCATGTGGTGGACGGCCTGACATTCTGACTGCAGCTGTTACTGGCAATAACTGTTTTCTAGTTGTGCTTACAGACTGATACAGTACACTTCACTCATGCACATGTTCCACACACAAACACACACACACGTGTATTACTGGATCAGTGTGGGTTGGCTTGGTGTGGAAAGTAAAGAAGACTCATGCACTTAGCAAACTTGACCAATAAGTGTTGGCCTGAGACTGTTGTTTTACATCCTAGTTTACTTTTTTTTTAAAAAAGAGGTAATCTTATACTCTTTCTTGGGTTCAAGCTCTTTTTCAATATGTACGTTCCTGACTGTTTGTACAGACCAGGTTGCAAAACCAGTATTTTATTCTGTTTGTGTTCGATTTTATGTTTTTTAGATATAAGAGAGAGAAAGAGGAAAAAAATTCAAATGTTTCTATTGACCAAATGCATTTTGCACACTCTGTAAAGCCTCAATGTGTTCTCTAGCATGTTACTGGGGGTGGGGTGAGGAAAAGACAAAGAAAGACCTGTTGCTATACCTGAGTAGCATCTAGCTGGAGTTTTCATGATTTATGAGAGCCAGTTGGTAAAGCATGCCCCTCTGCACCATGTTCACCCTCATAACCTTTTCTGCACTGACTCTGCCAAGGTGACTAAGCACCAATGTGCTATCTGATTAAAGTCCCATTGCCCCTTCCTATTCTGTACCCATCACCAGTCTGCTCAATATTACCTGAGATAACATCTCATATAACCTCCACCCAGAGCTGGTAAAAGCACGCTTGGAGGCTCTTGGTTGCAGTGCGCAACCTTTTTGACTGTTAACATCACCAGCTGGCCTGAAATCACTCCAGCTTCCAAAGCAATGAAAATGCTGTTCATGTTGTTAGCGTTTATCTGGCACACTTGATTCTTATATATAAATGGGTGCATATATATGTACAAGGGCATATATATATGTGTGTGTGTACATATATAAATATATTGCATGGAAGGAGCAGCCTGGAGGTGAACAAAGAATCAAACAATATTGCTGTTGTAGAAGGCTTTTGAGCACAGATTTCCTAAGGCAGCTTCCCTCACCTGGCACTTTCCAGATGGGTTAAGATGACAATGCTCAGATTTCCTATCAAGGCTAGTTTAGTCTAAGGCTGCCTAACAATTCTGGGAACTGTGGTGCCAGCATATCAAGGAAACCAGTTTGGGAAGGTAACTTGGGTACAACCAGAAGGTACTTTAAATAGGAACCATGGGAGGCCATGGGATTATACTATTTAGGGAAAAAAAAGGTGTATGTGTGTGAGAGATGGAGGGAGGGAAGACTAGTTAACTATGGAGGCCATTGGAGGTTTTTGGGGAGAACTTTTTGGGAGAACTTCTTTGCTGTGCCTTCTATAACAAGAAGACTTGTCTATATTTCTCATTAATGTACTATACTAGATGAGAGAAAAGTGGTGCTTAATTTTTTCTCGGGAGGAGGGCAGAATGGACATGGAAAAATATTGGCTGCAGTGTAGTCCCTCCTTTTTCCCACCTCCCTTTCCACTTTCACTCTCAAACTTTTAAAAGCCACGGAGTCTTTCCCCCCCCTTAAATATTCATTTTTTAAAATATATATATATATATATATATCCTTTTTTCAAAAGTAAATAAATCTCCACATGGAAGAATGTTTAATGCTATCACATCATGGAACTGTGATGTGTATGTGTGTGTGTGTGTAAGAAAATATTGGAATGATTTTTTTTAAATGTATCAATGTTAGGGTTATTGGGTCATTTAGGCAGGAAAAGTGGAGCACTACACATGGATGAGCAAGCAGATAAGGAATCTCCTAACTGCATCTTACCTCAAGGAGAACTTTTATTTATCAGGGATTTAGTGCATCTGTATCTTAAGCTGGTTTCTATAAAGGCTTCCTGTGGCAATGGTGGTCTACTTAAAAATGCATCCTCTTCGTATATGCGAGAATTTGTTAGTGAGGGACAGCTTTTGCTTTCTGTGTTTAATGAAGGAAAAAATGAGTGACCCTATATATCCTGAACCCAATATTGGGACTTTGTTTATATTGCAAATAAATACTATTTTTTCTTTAAAAAACAGTGTTTCTGTGTCTAAAGTGTTTCCCAAGACAGTTTGGCTTCCTGTTTCTTTAAAGAAACATTATTCTGTTTGCCTTTAACACATAACTCCAACCCAATTTCTATTTGCTTGTCAGTATTTATACAGTATTTGGTTACACACACAGCTTAATTTTGAAGGCCTGTGGTAAGAACTGGAGAGAGAGGCTCTGATGCAAACCAAAGCTTAAAGAACATCCTGAACATCCTTATTGGCCAAACTCTTTTCATAGGCAAGATGAGTGTGGTTCTGGTTTCCCTTGATTGCAATCTTACAAGAACTTTCCTGATGGATATCAATGAACTTCTCGTAAATAAACTGAAATTTAGTCTGAAACATTCAGTACTGAAGTCAACTGAATCTTTAGAAAGCTATCTTGGCTAATCAAGCTTCGTTCCAGTTGTACAGTGGTCACTCAGTTGTAGAGTGATCACAGGAGGAAATGAATCTGGCACTTCACTTTTCACTTTCAAATTTAGTTTGAATGTCACTGAAAATTAGGTGACCAGAGAAGAAGTTTGTGTTTACCAGTCTGGTATAAGCAGGTCCATACCTGTCAGAAATCCTGCAAATACAAGTCAACTGCACCTTTGCCTAGCAATTTCAATTGGAAATTACAGTTTAAAAGCTGCCTTGGATAGTAGTCGCGGCTATTTATAGGCTGCAAAAAATTGTATCTCTTCAATTTCTACCTGTCAGACCATGTGTATATTCAGGCTTTGAATATTAAACATGCTTAGTAGTAGGTTTTGATACTCATTTCTGAAGATGAGACTGGGAACCATTCCTTTTGTTATCTGTACTTCCACCCTATCTCTCCCTCAGCTAAGAAACCATTGAAGATTGTTTGCTAAATTGAGGAAGGCTCTGTGATCATTTCTTTTCCTCAAAATTCTTATGAAATACCAAAAGGAAAAACATTTGCTACGTTATGGTATCTTTCTAAACTGCCCCCCTCCATCTTATACTGATATTTAATGTAGTAGTAGGGCCCCATCCAATGACAATAGCAAATCGGTCCACAGCCATCAACAAAATGGAGGTCTTAACCCGAACTGTCCAGACTGTAACTGAAGGCTTTGACTGCTTGTGGGCTAATGGATGAGAGAGCCAATATTTTTGTCTGGAGTTAGGTGACCCGAGAGTATGCTTAACAGTCACTGCTTGTTTGCTTAAGTGTGCTTTACACAAGCACTGAAGAAGCTCACTGTTTGCCCAGCTGGTGAGAAGAATTTTGGCTCATTGCTGATGCTCAGGGCTTCAACCGAGCTGATAAAAATCTGCCAACTTTCCACTCTCTGAAATGTGCCTAAAACTAGCTAATCCTATTTCCATCCACCTCCTCTCTACCCATCTCTTTTGTGTCACATCATGATTTGTTAAGTTGGAGGGCAGGGATTGTCTTTGTAGACTTATTAATGAAAGTCAAGGATACAAATGCAGTTGAGTAAATAAAAATTGCCTCACCAGATGTCTGGCACCACAGATCTGGCTTTGTCAATGGCTGTTTCCTTAGTTAGGTTTACAAGCGGCAATCCAAAAATCAGTTGTCATCACAATAGCCACCTTCAGGGTTACATTTAAGGAAAGGAAACCAATCTGTTAGGAAGGAGCAGAAAATTGATACAGAGGATAGAAAAATAGCAGGGTTTAATTGGCGTGGTAGAACTAGGAAGAAAGGAAGCATGCTTGCCAAAGATTCAGTTGCAAAATGTTTAGTAAACTTAATCAATTTTAAGATTAAATTGGGAATTTTGAGAGAATATATTACTATGAAACTACAAATATGGTATGTAGTTTCATAGCAGTTCCAAAGGTGTTTTTTTTGAAAAGAAATTGGACTTTCTTTGTTTTTCCTTGAAGAGGTTTTACTTTTCATCCAAGAAGCTTCTTCAGTTCTGACTGAATAGTGCAGAATGGAAGGATTTATAGTTTCATAGTATAGTATTTTGGTACTTTTGCTGCTCAAATCTGTTGAATAAAAGGGGGATATCAATGGTATAAACAAATAATTTAGCAAAATTAATAAGAATACAGAAGGAAAAATGTGGTGATATAACATCCAGAATCTGCATTTGTTAATCTTGCTGATTCATCATTTAATTAAAGTTTATTATTAAATGTGCTATAATTGGCTGAATTTGTACAATGTGATCAACCATAAATCATAGTAGTTAACATTTGTCTTCTATCTTATATTGAGATGGACCTTAACTTCAATGTTTGAAGCTGGCCATGTGACAACTACTATGGTCTTCATCAAAGAAACCTTAAGCTTCTAAAGAACACATATATGTACAAATACATGTTTCAGAGAGACTGTAGTAGTGAGACTGTGGTCTTCCTTTATCTACTGTTGATCTTTTGGTTGCCCCATAAAACATCCTTGGAAAGGATTCAGGATAATAATAGCCTCAGTTGTGTAAAGTAAAGAGGTCCCCCCCCCCCGAGTACCTGATTGTGAATTCTGGAATAGCACTGTAACTATTTTTAATTGTCTGCTGACTGGATAGTTAAACCACATGACTAAACTTAATACTGTGTGGGACAGAAATGGCATTCCTGTGAAAGAGATTTGAAGAGTGTTCCACAATGACCACAAGGTCTAGAAATGGTACTTATTGAGTTTGAATGACATTTCCATTTTGGCATGTGGTGGGTTCCCATTCCACATCCTTAACATTTCAGTTAAATAGAGAGCTTTCCCTCTCCTTGTTGATGGATATAAGAGACTGTGGAAAGAAAATGTGTAGCTAAGGGTTGAAATGAGGGGCCTTGGTGATATAATACAGGGTAGCATGCCATCTTAGTCATGTTGTTAAATATCTACAGTATGTTCACAAGGAGTGCTGGAAGATTTCCTTCAAACAATATTAACAAGAGGATCAAAGGAGAAACCTATTTGTTATAAGCTAACTTATGATTGTCTTACTTATGGGTTGTAGAGAGCATAAAGGAAACATCATGGAGGCTCAGCACAAAAACAATTGCTGCTAGGACATGTTTGTACCACGGTTGGGTTAAGTACCTTTCCATGGAGTGTGGAGAGTTCTCCACACTCCATGGAAACTCTCAGTGTGACAGTTTCTTCAAAAAAAAAAAAAAGTAAGAAAAGATCTCTAAATGGGATATGTTTATAAAAGCCTAGTTTATTCAGTGTGCCAACTTTTTTTGTTAGAGAAACAATAATTGCTTGAATACGTACCTATTTTATACCTTAAATTACACAGTTTACAAACCATGATGCTGGACTCACCCAACATATTAAACCCAAACCAGACAGACCACATTATGTCTTAGAGTAATGTAGAATTCCAACAATTCTGTCCGTGTTAACACTTATGGAAAGGCACTATGATATTATTGTAGCTATACTGAGATACAATTCTCACTGTGAACAATTCTTTCCAATCCCAACCATAGATCACATTAGGAAGTCTGGAGCAGGCAAAGACAAATAAGGGGTGCCCGGACACTGCAGTTTTTTCATTTCCACCAAGATTAATACAAGGCCTGTCCCTTGTGTGTGTCTCTTGTGTGGTGGTGATGGTAGAAATAACTACATTATTAAGTTAGGATGTCTTTGAATTCGGAAGAAGGAGATGAGGTTGTCCTCAGGTTGTCCAACATGATGTAGCCTAGCCTGTTCATTTTACCTTCTTTCCTATATTTGTTTTGTCAAATTCTGGGAGAATGAGAACTGGATAAGCAAGATAGACTCCAAAGAACATTGGAACATGTAGTCACCTTTGAAGAAACAAACATAAAGATCCTCATGTTTGCTGAAAAATGGACTTAGCACCTTGATAAAAATTCCCCATCAGATTTTCAACATCTCAGGAAATATTGTCTCTGTAGACAATACTTCAATTACAATGAATTGACAGTCTAACTTTCTCAGTGACAAGTTCTGAGCAGTGACTGTTTTGTGGATGAATGGCTGTTTGTGGCTTTCAGCATCTATTTTTCAGTAGCAGTCAATCTTGGCAGTGTCAGTGTCTATCAACTAATATACGGTATTAATCAACATTTGATAGAGTCTGACATGCAACAGTCAATATCTGCCAACCAACACATGACAATGGTCTATATTTAACGTGATCTGTCAGTTGACCTCAAGTACCAGGCAAATAAGATAAGATAACTTTTATTGTCATTTTTTTTTACTGTGAGCACATTGGCCCACATTAAAATGAAATTCTGTTTGGTATATATTTATGGTATATATAATATTTGGTAGTATCTGGCCAATAGCAGATGCTAATGTGTTGCAATACAGAATGTTTGGTCCTTAGCTATGGTTGGATCTCAGTTCTCAGCAGCCCTAGGCAACATGGCCATTGACTAGGAAGGCTAAGAGTTGAGCTGAGGTCCACAGTTCCCCTCCTCTGCCTCCCCTCCTGGTTGCCATATTTTTCAACATTTTGACATGTAGCATTGCATGGTGACCCTCATTATTTAATAGCATTTGATGTATGAACTATAATGACAAGATACATTTCCTTCGTAACAGTGAAACATAGAATAGCAAAAATTGACTTTGGATCTGTCTTCTAAGTTTTTAACTGAAAAAAAGAAAAAGTGGAAAATATGTTTTTTAACACAAGCATTACTTTTCAGTCCTTGGTTTTTCTAAGGCAGCACACTTGATTTCCTTCACCTCACTCAGTCACACACACACACACGCACACACACACACACACACACACACACACACACTCATTTGTAGCCCTGAAGACTTGAGAGCATGTAAATAGTTCTGCTAATCAACACTTTATATTTATAAAAGACTGGCACATATTTGTTGTAAAGTGTTGCACGTGAAGCTCTGGATTGCAGTCCTAACCTCTCAGTTACTTTGTGGATTCTTCTCCTGACCCCCAAATTATGGGTTTCAAGGGTTGAAAATACCATAAAGGCAAATATGTGCAATTGTGAAGATGCCTAACAAGTTGGGCTTTAACATTTTTCTATCCCAAATGAGGAAGTTGATAGGATGTGAGATTGACTGACATGTACTTCCTATTCCCTGCAGTTATCTGAAGTTGATCTGGCACATCTCCCTCCTGCGAGGGGATGCATTAGCTCCCATGACAGGGAAAAAAAAAAAGACATGAGGAGGACATTGAAATATGTAGTCCAATTCATTTATGTATTGCCATATTTAAAATGTCATAGAGCTTCTATGCTGTTGGTTAAATGTTACTTTCTTATTGCTGGAGAACTAGAATTGCATTACAGAGAGAAATTCAATAAATGAAGCTCACATCATTACATCTGGGTTGGGGAAGAAAACCTAGCTGCTGTCGAATTTCTCCTTGTATGCATCCATTAAACAATGTCTACAGAAAAAAAAGAAAATCTGAAAAGCAGCCTTTCTGAAAAAGCTGCCAGACCATGGCATTAATTTGTTGACCTCCTGAAATGGTTCATATGACCTAGCTATCTTAGAATAAGAGACAATAGAATATCAACCCAAAGTGGTCTGATTGCCATAAAGTGAAACAGAAAATGTATTATAATTAATTACCATGGCATCTAATCAATCAAGTCTTTTTAAAATTTCATTTATTTATATCCTACCTTTAATATTTTTATAATATTGGCAAACATACCTAATACCCTTCCTCCTTCTATTTTTCCTCAAAACAACCCTGTGAGGTGGGTTGGGCTGAGAGAGAATGACTGGCTCAATGTTCCCCAGCCAGCTTTCATGTCTAAAGTGGGACTAGAACTCACAGTCTCTTGGTTTCCAATTTGGTGCTTTAATCATTAGACCAAAATCAATCTCAACTCCTGGTGACATCAATTTTCTTGGCAATAGTATAAACATAGTTTGTCCTTGCCCTCTTATGGGAAGTTTCTGTAACCTCCCAATCTGGACTATAGCCTTGAGAATTTCTGGTTTATAGTCTCCCATTCAAGTGCTAGCTGGGTTTATCTTTGTTTGTCATTCTAACATCTGCTTAAGTCAAACATAATGTTAATTCAGAAAACCACTCTTCATTCATTTCGTACTCAGCTTTTTCTTTTACTGGAGTTAGTATGGATGTTCTGTTTTGTAAATAACCCTCTGTCTTTTACTTTTATTTGTTCTGGATGCTTTCCAAAGGTTAATCTCTTACTGAATAAGAGATTTCTGAAGAGCAGATTGAATGCAGGTGTACCCTACACTAAGACAAAGAGAAGACTCATGGTAGTAGATTCTTTTTTTTTTTTACATGAGTACAAACATACAAATAAATATGTGCCAATCAGACCAATGACTTTGTGAAGTTGTGGTATGCCAGCAGCACAGTCCGGCAGATGACAAAACAGTCTCTATTATTTACCATATCAACTGAAAATTACCATTTCCTGCTGATTCTTAAAGAAATAAATTATCATGGATTTTGAGCTAGGGCAGGAACTCAAGAACTAAGGAGTGAGGAAAATTGTGCTGAGAGAGAGTGACTGGCCCAAAGTCATCCAGCTGGCTTTGATTGCTAAGGTGGATCTTAAACTCGTGATCTTCCGCTTTCTAGCCTGATGCCTTAACCATTTGACCAAAATGGCTATACTGGCTATACTGGTTTAAAGTAATCAAAAGAAACAAATTGTTCAAACTCAGCAGAAAGAGAGGAAATGCTGCACTGTGTGTATCCATCTAGTCAAGAATCCAGATGAATAAATACTTGGCTTAAAATAGGAGAAATAAATAGTATTCCTGTTGGCTTCTACTATGCCCACTCAACCATAGAAAGTACATGAATGATACAGTGAAATCTGAACTGGTTTACTACCGGTTCGCTGGCTGCATATGCACAAGGCGCACCACGCACCAAATGCGAGGTGCATGTGCGCAGTGCACGCCAAAAGGAGGCATGCAGTAAGTAGAACAACGTGTGAGGGGTGTGTGTGATCAGCTGTGGCACACAATTTTTTTTTTTACTTTTAAAAGCATTCAGCTGAAGAGGTTGTAGAAAAAATGCTTTTAAAAGTTAAAAAAAAAAGCTTCTGATGATTGCGCGGCTCAGCTGGGCATGGGGGGAGGCAGGGATTTTTGCTACCGGTTCTCCGAACCACCTACCGCCATTGCTACCGGATTGGGCGATCTGGTCTGAACCGGGAGCATTTCACCCCTGGAATGATATATTCCAAAATGAAAACTGTAGGTCTGCTAAAGAGATAAGAAATAATGATAGTGAATTTTCTCCAATATCCGTGGGGGAGACAAACTTTGTCAAACATATTCCTTCCCAATAGTTCTCAAGAGCGTCTTCCACTGTTGACTTGATGTGACCTGCTAGACCCAACGGAGAAGGCTCATTCCACATGTGGAGACTGCTTGTTTAGAGACCACCATGCCTTCTCCTCCACAAAGGCTCTTGTGTAACTTAAGAGAGTTGAAATGACCAACAGTTTGCTCAGCTTCTGTTCCAGATAAAATGCAGTAAAACCTGTTTTGCAGTGTTTTCTCTGGATGTATGGGCCAGGGATTTCCCATTACTGGGAATTCCTGTTTTAGTTCTTGGATTTCCTCACGTTCTCCTTTGATAGCAAGGGATAGCAACATTTTCCCACTCTTCCCTTTTCTGTCCACATGTTCCTAGAAACAGCCCATGTTTAATTGTGAAAATTGAATCCTTTGAGGGGAAGAAAGAGGTAGGGATGTGGCAGTGATCGGCAATTATTATTAACCTGTACATGTGGATACAGAGAATAACAAGGCTTCTTCAGATGCGCGCAAAATAAAAGAATGACAAAAAAAGTGTACCAACTGTTCAATTTAATTGCTAATAGATAAAAAAGAACAAGAGGGACCACTCAGGCCCAATTCATTTTTGAGAGCAGGATATATATTGTCCAAGGAAACAGTGAAAAGCAACATAAAAGCATGGTACTGAGGCTAGATACTGGCAGAAACATGACCAGGAAATATCTGTTAACTTTGAATGAACTTAAATCTCCAGAGCCAGATGAGTTGTCCTTAGAGCACCGAAAGAATTTTCTAAAGTTCCAGATTACTGAAAGAAATCAACGACTTTATCTTCAAAAAAGGAAAAAGAAAGGCTCTAGGAAATTGAAAACCTGTAATGGCATGTGGGAAAGGCCTTGGGAGACTAGGTGAAGAGACACTGCCGAACAAATGGTCAGTTAACAGACAGCATAGCCTGCAGCTGAATACTGAATGGGGCAAGAGGTTCAGAAGTGACTTTCCCTGGTTTCTTGGGCTGTAAAGGACATGGGGAACCCTGGTGGCAGAGGGGTTAGAATGCAGTATTTTTTTTTTTTAAATTTGATTTATATGCCGCCCTTCTCCAGAGACTCAGGGCGGCTTACAATGCGCTAAGCAATAGCCTTCATACTTTTGTATATTTATACAAAGTCAGCTTATTGCCCCCACAAACTGGGTCCTCAATTTACCTACCTATTGCAGGCAAATTTTGTTCACAGCTTAGACTTTGATTCTGATGGGGCTCAAGGTTGACTCGGCCTTCCATCCTTCCAAGGTTGGTAAAATGAGGAGCCAATTGTTGGGGACAATATGCTGACATTGTAAACCACCCAGAGAGTGCTGTAAAGCACTATGGAGTGGTATATAAGTCTAAGTGCTAGTGCTATGGGATGGGAGTAGAATTGTACTTTAAAACTTGCAAGATTCTGTCAGTGTAGCCTTACAATGTAGTGGAATTAGCTCGTCTGGTCATGATTCCTATTTCATTAATTGGGCAAGGCCAACCAAACCTGCCAATCTGGCATTGACACCTGGGAAGATTCTAAAGGAAATCATAAATCAATCAGCCTACAAGCACTTTGATTAGGTCTTGCCTTCTGTCCTTCCCTCTCTCTTTGTTTAGTTATTTAATAGATTGTAGGTGTACTTTAAGCATAATATATCTTGATTTCAGCAAAGCATTGGATATAGCTCCTGATATTCTGATTAACTAACTACTATACCTGTATTTAATTGTCATGCCCTGTAGCATGGCATGACAATTAAATGTATACTTAGCTGGCTTGAAAAGTACATTCAAGATATATTAACCAATGCTTCCTCGTAAAACTAGAAGCGGGTATTAAACAGAGTGACACAGAAGTGAATCCAGAAACTTGTAGCCTTAAACATTTTTATTAATGATTGGTACGAGAACGGAGAGAGAATGCTTCCCAAACTTCTGTGTAACACGAAGTGTAGTAACTAACACTGCTAGCTAAAAGAGTGGGGGGAAGATGAAAATCAGGTGGTGTCACAGGTGGGATGCAGATAATATTCAAGAGTCGAGGAGAAATACTAAGTAAGTCACTGAAAATTTAATTAAAACTTACAAATATGCAATAATAGCAGAATGCATGTAAACATAGTTCCTTCTTGGAAAATCCTTCTTGGGAAAAATGAAATTTATTTCTGTCATAGTGGGACCCAGTTTTTTTGCAGAATGATTTTTGGGATTTAAAACAATAAAGAACTTCTGGTTAGAGATACTGACTGAAAATAACTGTATAAAACTTAACACAGGCACTCAAAATAAAACAGCTAGGAAACAGTAAACAAATGCATAGAATGAGGAATACCTGGCAATAATTTTAATGAAAAATGATATTGAGATAGTTGCTGGTTACAAATTGAGTGTAAGTAATCAGTGATCTGTGGCTGAATTTAAGAGAGAATTTAAGAGAGCAAATTTAATTTTATGCTGGTTCAATAGAATACTACTTTCCAAATTGTGGAATGTAACAGTTCCACTTTACTCTGTGTTCATCAGACTCCACCTCAATTATGGTTTCCAGGGCATAACTTAAAAATGGTTCAGCATATTAAAGCAGAGACTGGAGGGTTATCTATTGTGGATTTTTTAAATTGAGACTGTCTGTATCCAGTGGCCTAAATTATTTCTTTTTTCTCTGATTCCTTCCTCAACATTCACCTCAGTGGTGCCACTTAGGCTTATGATATCTTGGTTTGTTCTTTCATCAATGTCATTCATTTTTCACAACTGCATGCTAATCTTTGTTCTCTCTCCCATCGACTGTTGATAATTGTCAAGATAACTCCTGGCAGATAGCAACTCTATCAGGAGGATACCTGGCTACATGAGGATGACTATGGATCCTTCATTTTTTTTTAAACATTTGATTGTAATCTCAACAACTGTAGCTAACAACTCCACTATGGTTGAGATGGAGGTAGTCTTGTCAAGCAGCATAGCTTGCAATGACTGTATGGGAAAGGGGCTTGTCACAGGAAATCTCATCAGACAATGGCAGCCACTGTTCTGCTCTGCTTCCTCCTCCTCTCTTTTGTTTGTGCTCTGCATTGTTATTACTCAGATAGTTATTTATTACACCCCTGAAGGGTTAGCATTCTTGTGGAGATAACACTGATTGTACCAAGCAATTTTCCGGGTACTCTGGCTATTAGTCTATGACCATAATTGCTAAAGAATGGTTTGGGACCTGTCAATGAAAAGTTGGGCAGTTTTCTAGGATACTAGTTATTTCCATTGAGAACAATATATCATAAAGGAGATTTTTTTTTAAAAAAAGAATTCCATTGCAAAAGTCCAAGAAAAATGTTCAAATGTATGCAGTTAGTGATGGATCCCCTTTGTAAAATAGGGTTGGAAAGAAAGACAGGCAATTCAATGAGTCCCAATGTTAAAAAGACCAGCCAGGGCTAAAGCTAGTAATATTTTAGAGGTTGATTTGACATACTACCTGATCTAAAATGTATTACTTTTGGTAGGCCATCTCCTTAGAAAGGAGCTCAATTTGTATGATCTTTATGGAATAGAAATCAAAACCGGAAACAATGAGCAGGAATAGTTTGGGGAGAACTAAGAAAAATGTCCTTTGTGTTTCTAAATTTTCTGAAGAAGAAAGATCTTCCCTATGGCCAAAACAAACTCTGGAAACTATATTTGCATGTCTGAGGATCCAGGTTAGTTGTATTTCCACACGTCACCAGAATTAACTGATAACCCTGGAAAGAAGAATGTTTTTTTTAATTCAATCTGCAAAGATTATGGAATCAAATCTGCTACTGGTATATCATGCAGGAGAATCTGCAGCTGTATTTCATGTGACTAAATTCTCATAAAGCTAGTATTAAAAATAAAAAGTTTCTTTAAAAAAAAAGAAAAGAAAAAGAAAACAGCTAGTGATGGGCCCCTGGCCCATTCCCCACCCCCTGCAAAATGAATATACATTTGCATTGACTTACTAAATGAAACAGCTGATGAACTGTGTCCTGAATACTATGTCTTGAAATCATTTCCTCTACATTTCCTCCATTTGTAAACTAAATAAAGAGTTGTCATAAGAGAAATCATATGAAAATTAAAATAGTAGGAGGGATAATTGAAAGGAGCAAACTGGCATGTCAGTATTGTTAAAGAAAGCAAAGAACCATGTTTAAGAATTTGTAGGTAGCCTGAGATTAAAGTTACATTACTAGATAGTAATAACTCTGAACACTTTTTCTCTTAGGAGTTTAACTAATCAATCAATTATTTCCAATCAATTAAATCCATACTACCTTTGTGTGTTATGTATAAAACTGAGACAGACCAACTTTTAAAAGAGAAACAGAATTGTCCCTTCCTAAAAATGAAAAATTGTGGTAGAAAAGAGTCCATCTTTGATCTTGCAAGATCAAAGACTCGAAGATTAACCTTTCCTAGCATAATTTGCTTATCTGGAACAGAAAATTGAATGATACTACTGAAATTTCTTCTTTGATGAAATACACCCTCATTGTTACAATTATGAAAATCTGTTTCGGAGGGAAAAAAAGTTCAACCAAGCCTAAAAATGTGAGCATTTGAAGATCTAGGACCAGCTCGGTTGCTTAGTGTTTTGTCTAGCCTTCATCCGCACATAATCATTTGTTCTGCAGCAGTAGAGGTGGGTTTCAGCAGGTTCTGAACAGTTCTGGAGAACTGGTAGTGGAAATTTTGAGTAGTTCAGAGAACCAGTAGTAAAAATTCTGACTGGTCTCGCCCCCATCTATTCTCTGCCTCCCAAGTCCCAGCTGATTAGGAGGAAATGGGGATTTTGCAGTAACCTTCCCCTAGATTGGGGAGGGGATGGAGATTTTACAGTATCCTTCCCCTAGAGTGGGGTGGGAATGGAGATTTTACAGTATCCTTCCCCTGTCACGCCCACCAAGTTACACCCACCAAGCCATGCCATGCCCACCAAGCCACACCCACAGAACCAGTAGTAAAAAAAATTGAAACCCACCACTGTACAGCAGGAATTAGCAGAGGTGAAGAAAAAGGGTGATGCCATAGTTGGGGCATCATGGTGCAGGTGGCACACAGCAAGGCCCGAACACGAGGATGAGAGAGACAAGTACATCTTCGTGAGGTTTGGCCCAGGCTATAAATTGGAGATAAAATCAAGAGTACATTGTAGATGCTGGAAGATGTTTGTATAAATTAGAGATTCAGAATAGTCACAGCCTCACCTGTGTCTGATTAAGTGACATCTACCTAATTTCCAGATTGTGTTTGTTAGTAGTTTTATAGAGGAGATGCAAAACACAAGGCCCCGGGGACGAATGCAGGCCCAGAAGTGTTGAGTGTGGCCCCTAGAGGCCCTTCAAATGTTGCAACCTTTAATAGGACATAAAAGGAACATTATTAAACGCTTGACTGAATAGTAATCCTGTTAACTCTATTTAATGCATTTAATGCTAATTAAGCATAGCCATTAATGAAATGTAATGAAATTTCATGTTTGCCTTGGCACGATTCACAGGCACACCACTCAACGTTGCACATTCCTGCTTCATATAGACATCAAAGGACAGGAGAAAGAAGAAATGGCTGAGGAATCTTGACTGCTAAAGAGTTAAGCAGTAAGCTCTCAGCACAACCTCCTAGAAATGTCCCTCAAAGTAGCAACAGAAACCACTTCCAAAGCCAACTAGAATAGTCTATAAAGAAGGATTCTGTGCTCAATGATATTTGAAGCGCTTGAAAAATCCAGCAAAAACTAAAAGCTCTTACTTCCTGTGGTTTTCTCTCCACATAAGGCTGCCGAGACGGTCTCAAGTTCAAAGACTCTAATGAAACTGAATCTAGATCAAGGGTGTCAAACTCCATTTCATTGATGGCCGCATCAGGGTTGTGTTTGACTTCGGGGGGTCAGGGTAGGTGTGGCCAGGGTGAGCGTCACTTCTGTCGGGGGCGCCTGTGGTAGCCCGAGTGCTCTGCCAGAGAAAACAGGCTCCTGAACTCCTTTTTCGCTGGCAGAGGGTTGCAGGAGGCTGTTTTTGCTGGCAGAAGCACTGCTGGCCAGTCCTTCACTGTTTGCAGAGCGGCTTCGCAGGCCAGATCTAAATACCCTGTGGCCAGCCCCTGGGCCTTGAGTTTGACACCCCTGATCTAGATAATAAGTTTCAAAGAATGGTTAAATTTGCTAATTCAGTCCACTCATTTTCTCATTACATGGACAGTAAACATGCTCCATAGGTGAACGTAGCATCTGAGTCTGGGCTAGGTTTCTGAATGACTGGTCATATCACAGTTATTTTAATGGCTTCCAGAGCAGAGCACAAAGATACCAAATGACTAACATATATTTTTAATGATGTAAACTTACAAATGTGAGTGTGTACCTTCATTAGGAAATATCTCTCCCACCCCCACCCCCCCCTCTCTCTCTCTCACACACACACACACAGATTGGGCTTCAACATTATCAGGAATATGTCATTATTTCCCTCCCTTCCTTTTCTGAAAATGCCCATCTCTCTTCATGGATCCTAGACACTTTATCTAGGGCGTAGTTAAGAGAGTAGTTAAGTGTACAAGTATTCTTCCTTACACTCTAATTAGTGAAAGCCTTCCCAAAAATAAAACCAGTAATTGACACAGACAATAACACAGGGACGGGCAACTATGGCCCCTTTATGACTTGTGTATTTCAACTCCCAGAATTCCTGACTTCAGTCCACAGGACATAAGAGGGCCATACTTACTCACCCCTACAATAACAGAATAACAGAATTGGAAGGACCTTGGAGATGTTCTAGTTCAACCCTCTGCTCAAGAAGGAGACCTTATACCCTTCCGGACAAATGGCTGTCCAATCTCTTCTTAAAAACTTCCAATGATGGAGCACCTATAACTTCTGAAACCAAACTACTCCACTGATTAATTGCTCTCACTGGCAGGAATTTTCTCCTTAGTTCTAGGTTGCACAATTCTCTATGTCAAATTGGTAGTTTTTTTTTAATGGAATAGTTTCAGTGGAATAGTAATGGAATATTTGATGGTAAAAATTACACATGGAACAAATTACTTGGAAAAATACATTTTTTTTAAAAAAAAATCCAAAGTAAAAAATTCACCATTTAATGTTCTAATGAAGTTTTTAATAAAATATGCAATAGGCATACTTTAAATGAGCTTTTCCTTGGTCTGCTAATACTCTTACCCCAGATAATAGGTTAATGCATACTAGGTTTATGACATCCGAAAAGGAAATCATAAATTCCAATGTTCAATTCAGTCAGACTTCAGTCTTTGTTTTGGTTTGACACATCTCTCCCTGGCCTGCAGTCACAATGCATCCATAGGACAGGTTTGGGGGAAATATTTTATAGAGCCGCTTCACTTAATAGAAGTGTTGGACTAGTTCCTGCCTGTCTAGGTTTTTCACTTTTGGAACGATAATCTGATTAGGTGAGGCTACTAGCTTCCTGAAAAATTTGGCTCAGTGCCTGGCACCTGGAATGGATGGCCTGAAGTCCTTCAAAAGTACTGTATTACAGGTCACAAAAACCTTCTTGAAGGAATTTTCCAGTAAATTCAAATGCATAGGATTAGATCAAAGAATTAGAATATTGTATGATAAAAAAATTAGAATATCCTATGATAAAAAACTGCTCTTTGTTTTGGCTCTTTACTTCATATTGCTATAAATTCATTTTATGGGGTGTTGGATTGGGATTTATAAAGCTAAGCACCTATTCAGTTTAAAAAGTATTCATCTAGGACAGGGGTGTCAAACTCAAGGCCCAGGGGGCGGATTAGATCTGGTCTGCAGGGCCATGCTGGAAACAGCAAAGGACTGGCCCTCAATGCCTCTGCCAGTGAAAATAGAGCTCGTGAGGGCTGCTTGTGGCCCCCTTGAACTCCATTTTTGCTGGCAGAGGTTTGCAGGAGGCTGTCGCAGCTGAAAATGGAGCTCGGGAGCCCATTTTTGCTGGCAGAGCGCTTGGGCCACCACAGGTGCCCCCCGACATGAGTGATGCCATGCCCACCCTGACCATACCCACCCTGGCCCCCCGAAGTCAAACACAACTCTGATGTGGCCCTCAATTAAATTGAGTTTGACATCCCTGATCTAGGAAGAATCTTTGTCTATAAAATATAGCTTGTTTATTGATCGAAAGGAAAAAATATTCATGGATTTTATTAAGATTCATTTTGCCTTGCAAATTTTCACCCGCAACTCCATAAAAGAAGTACAGGCAGTCCTCACTTACTGATTGCTTCATTTCATTCAAAATTACGACGACGTTTTAAAAAGGCTTTGCAACCAATCCTTACATTTGTGACATGATCATCACCTGCATGCATCATAATCTGATTTCAACAAGCAGAGTTAATGGAGAATGTGGAAGTAACATTGCAAGTCATAATCACATGATGACTCCTTTAACGACCGGTGACTTGCTTAACAACTGAATGGGAAGTGATGTTGTTAAATCCATTGAGATTATGCAGTGGTCAGTGACAGAGTTGCTGCTCCCAATTATGGTTACTAAGTGAGAACTACCTGTATATTGTTATTGTCATTTCAATAGTATTGAAATTGTATTAAGGTCAGCACTGTCATACTTATTTTTTTAAGCCTTAATATTTGTGTTGTAAGTAAGACTGTTTAAGAGCTGTGGTTGTGCAGTGGTTAGAATGCAGTACTGCAGGCTACTTCTGCTGACCGCTAGCTGCCAGCAGTTCGGAAGTTCGATCCTCACCAGCTCAAGGTTGACTCAGCCTTCCATCCTTCCAAGGTTGGTAAAATGAGAACCCAGATTGTTGGGGGCAACTGCTTAGACAGGGCTGTAAAGCACTGTGAAGCAGTATATAAATCTAGGTGCTATTGCTATTTGAGCATAGCTAGTTCAAGGAACCATGGTAAGATGCAAGGTTAGAAAATGGATAAACTTTCTCATGACCTTAGCTCTTCCATTTGTGGATTTGAGCCCTGTCTGATTAAAATGGCCAAGGAGGGGAGAGTGAGATGGATCCTTGGCAGGGACTATAGTTGATACTTCTTTGCAGAGACAGGACATGCCACTGAAAATGGCAGTGGTTTGTCCCTTTCTCAAGAGGAGTACTCTGGACCAGTGTATGGAAGCTGTCAGGGGTGGGGAGGTACAGGTTCAGATTCAACCTACCTAAGCAAGATGAAATAGCCATTTATTCAGAAAATGCCAATTCTGGGATTGTAATAGCTTTGATTCTTGATGGTGTAATGGACTTCATGGACAGTGCCATTTTTTTTTCTCCAAGGAAAGAAACATTTTTAGTTTAATAGTTGTTCCAATAAAAATATGCAAAGGGGCAATCTATCCATTCATTCACCCACTCCCATGCATCTTCCTTCATGTGAATATGATAATTAAAGTTTAGTACTTTCTGAAATTTCAGGCTATTTCACAGATATTATCTCAGAGTTGCTCACTGTTAGGAATATGGGCATTCTGCAGATAGAAAATAGCGTTCTGGACTAGTAGCGAGATTTAAATTGGGGATTTAAGCCATGATGTGCCTTTTGGATATTAGCTTAACCCAATTAGGATCTTACTACAGGTACAAATGGTAGTAACCGTGTTTAGTTGAAAAAAATCTCAAAAATCTTTAATGTTCACTTCTCTGCTTTGGCAAAGAAAAGTTTTAATCTTAACAAACAATAAATCTTTACTCATTCCCTGTATATCACCACTGGCTTCCTGGTTGAGTTCCATCTACTGAGATTATGTGGTCCTGTTCCAACAGGTTCCTTTATCTGTCTCCAACTTTTTGCTGCTTCCTCTCCATCTCTAGTTTGTGTAGGAGGCATTTGTCTTTCCTAACTTGTGCTGACTTCAGTGTGGGCTTGCCTGTGCCTAAACATGCACTGATAAATCAGTTCAGGATGAAAATCCTGCAATTATTTATGTACCAAGAACTTTTTGTTATGGTTGTTAATGGAAGTATGCAGCCATTGAAAGGGTGTGGAGTGGGAGCTGTTATTAAAGGCAGATGAAGCAACTGTTCTTCTTTTCATCCAAAAAGCTGAGTCAAATTGTTAAACAAGTGACAATTTGTCACATTTGGAATATTTCTAAGAAAAATCATTGCCTTTTCTTGGACTGAGTTTGACACAGTGGAATGCATTTGAAAAATGATGAAAATTACAATAGGTCCATGTTGCTAAACTCCTAAAGTAAAAAGAGAATTGATCACATTTTTTTTTGTATGGCAGCCAAGCTTCAAAGAGCAGTGTTCATGTAGCAACACATGGGAAAAGAAAATTTCCATCCAGTTCAGGCTTGATATGATATAATCTGAGGATTTGAATATGAAATTGAATCACGGGGCTCATGTGGTTAGGACATTGGGTTGGAGGTTAGCAAGCCCGTGTTTGAGATCCGAGTGCTGCTGCATGGCAGGATGAGCACAGGGGTGAAATCCAGCAGGTTCTGACAGGTTCTGGAGAACCGGTAGCGGAAATTTTGAGCATTTCGGAGAACCATCAAATAACACCTCTGGCTGGTCCCAGAGTGGGGTGGGAATGGAGATTTTGCAATATCCTTCCCCCAGGAATGGGGCAAGAATGGGATTTTGCAGTGTACTTCCCCTGCCACGCCCACCAGGTTACACCACGCCCACCAAGCCACGCCCACAGAACCGGTAGTAAAAAATTTTGGATTTCATCACTGGATGAGCACCCATCATTCACTCCAGCTGCTTGATGGAGGCGTGAAAGAAGCTCCCACAGGCATCTCCTGGGCAATGGTGATGTCACCAGCTAATCTTTTCTACCCAGAAGCACCTTAAATGGTGCCTCCAACATAAACGGGGAGAATCCGAAATAATGAACTGCATTCTGAGAAGTCTTCTGTTGTAGATGCTGAGTCAAGAGAATATCTTATTTAGCCCAGGCTTATTTTTACAACCAAATATTGTCATTATTATCCCTTATCTAGTCCAATAGTACTGTGTTCTCTTGTGTCCTTCTTAGAGACAGAAAATTATGTTTCTTCCTCAGACCTGCTCAGTTCAGATTATTATCCAAATGTCTCAAAGAGCCATCCTTTTTTGATGTCAAATTCAAAATCACTGGGGTGGGGGGGAAGCTCAGTTTTTCCTGTTCTCCCAAGCCCATTTACCATAGAGCAGAAGTATCTGTTAGCATTAGCAAAGAGAGAGAAAGAGAGAGAGACGATTTAATGGGGAAAGGAGAAGGATGAAAATGTCTGATTCTTAGCATGTTAGCCCATTTGGATTCCCATAATTATCAACACACTCACAATCACACGAGTGATTATTTTGATTTTTTTTTCCACAGACCCCTGTGGTACTTTTATTTGATATATGTGAGGAAAGGAAGCAAGAGTAGGGGGGGGCAGTTTTGCCCCAAGTTAGTGATGTAATTAGGAAAAAAGAGAGAGACTGAAAGAATGGGTGTTATTCAATGAACCCTTTTCTGATGACTAAACTTATAAGTGAGGAGAGAGAATATTTCTTCCTTTTTCATACTGAGTGAATTGTCCAAGTCTCCTCCGGAAAGGATATAGCCAAGTAGAAGAGAACCATGCTCTTTAGACTGTTTACCTAGCAAATATCCAATATCTTCTCCTCTGTGACATCTAATGGCACTTGACATTTGGCGGTCTTCTATATTGAACAGTTCTATATTTAGAAGGTGATATTTAATAGCCAGTGATATTTCATAACCTACTCTATGCTCTGTGTTTTATAACTGGTCTCTGTTTTATAACAATTAGAATTTCGTGCTCTCTGCAGATTAAGGCTGTATCTGTGATAAAACTGTAGAAGGACGTGGGTGGCAAAGAATTATGACCCATCTGGATGTGTTCTGAGCAGGATGGAAAATAAAACACCCACGTGGTTTCTATACAGCCAAAGGCTCAGCTCCCATCCTGAAGCCCCTTCCTTTTTGGCTTTACATTGAGTGGGGAAGGGAGAAGGAGCAGGTTTGAAATCTGCATAATCTTTAGTGACATCATTAACACAAAACAGATACCAATTTAAACTTTAATGGATAGTTTTGAAAGTTTTGAAATTTATATTTTGAAGAATGTCTTATTGATGCATTAAGAGACTTTAAAATGTTCAGTTTAAGATTATGGGACTTTTAAAAATTATATGTGATGAAATGTTTAAGTTAGACATGATTTAACAAATCGAAAAGTGACAAGAGAATTTATAAAGGGTAGGTTGATGAATAATTGTTAAAAGCGGAGTTAAAGACTGTGAGGGAGCTTTGAATTCTGTAGTAAATTAGCTTAGTTTAATCTATGTTTGTTAATGCTATACCCTGTTTTTGCTCTGGGAATTGGGGTGTGTGTGTGTGGGGAGGGGGGGTTGAAGGAAGGGAGGGGATAAAATTGAACTACAGATAAATGTATTAACAGAAAAGTAAAGAAATTGGGGAAACGTTACAATAAATGAGATGATAAAATTAAGATATGACAAATATTGTTAGAATAAGAAGAAGATATAAAAGAGGTACTCAGATGATACATTGCATGATTGACTATGAATTGTATGTTTGTTTGATTATAAAATAAAAACTTTTTTAATAAAAAAAAACACAAAACAGACACCCAAACACAAAACTGATTTAGAAACAAACGGATGAATTTTAGCCTAAAAAAACCAAAAAGAACCATATATAATTAAATGGTCAAGATGATATGATAGGCTTTGACATATACAATGCAACACTTCCTGACCAAAAGTTTCAAACCTGATAAAACGTAAAATATTTTTTTAAAAAATGGGGATTATCAATACAGTACTTAGAGTCATTGAGTAATTTAGCAGGCCCCCCAAAAGAAGCCACAGCCCTGATCAACAAAATGAAAATAACTCTCAAAAATAACATACTTTTCCTCTGATAAAGTATTCCCACTTCATCTCCCAGAGAAGTCTGCAGAGAAAGGGAGTAAAAAAGAAAAGAGGCCACATGGCAGCTCCAATCATGGCATCAAAATTTCACCTTGATACACTAGACTTCTGTGGATCAGTTACAGAGGAAGATTAATTTTGGAAAGAATTAGTAGATGCACTATGAAACTAAAATAGCCTTCAACTACTTATGGTATCAGAAAAGCCTTGTAAGTAAAGCTTATTTTTCAAGTAAATTCTAAAAATGTTGCCTGGTGACAGACATGCATGCCTGTAAACCTGCATTTGAAGGTTTCCCCAAAACTGGGGAGAAATATGAACTGAGATGTAAGAGGCCAAGCAGGCAGTTCTTCATCAAATATCTTCCAGTAAAACTTACTGGGATGTTCACCTATCTCTGAAACTGTTTTATTGAGTATGAGAAGAACTGGATTTTTTAGAACTTTGCAACCAAAACTGTTAATCTGAAGCCAATGCTATTCAGTTCAATCTCAATTCATGAGAAATTAAATATATTTAATTAATTAATTGTTGATACCATCAGGAGCAGGTATCAACAATTAATTAAATACAGAAAACATTATTCAGGGTTGAATAATGTTGAAAAACATTATTCATTGTTCAGGGTTGAACTGTGGGGTTTTTGGTACCTCTGAGCTTGGCTGTGTCCAACACACAAGCAGACTCAACCATAGTTTCAACTGGGAAACTGTGAGAATCCTAGACCAAGCCAAGTCGAAAAATGCTACAGAATTCCTGGAAGCCTGGCACTCAGACAAATCAGCCATCATCAGGCACATAGAGATAAACATCATCTACATATCATTCAAAAGTGATAATCAAAATACCAAAAGGGAAACAAAAAGACCAAAACACCTCCTCATCAGCAATCAACACCCAGATGAGTGGAGATTAACACCAAGATTAAAACTAGACCAAGAATTAAAAAGTAAACAATATTCCAATCAAGAAACTACTAACTCAGGCAAACAAGCTAACAGTAAACAACAGTGCAATGAAGGAAGCACCAAGACCACACTCACCAACACTGACAGGGCAAGCCACTAGCGTATAAAATGAGAATAAACCACACTCCGTTCTTGCACTGTTGATGTTATCTGGTTTGGTAATAAAACATCTACAAAAAAAATAAATAAATAAACCAACCAAGCTCAGAGAGCACCAAGTATCCCTTAAATTAATTAAATAAAAATTGAAAATCACAGAAAACTCACTAGACTACTAAATGTTGTGAGCCTTTGCAAAGAATGGGAAATTAGAGCAAGAATTTAGGGCCGAATCAGGGGTGAAATGCTACTGGTTTGCTCCAGTTCGGGTGGAGCACGCACCAAAAGGAGGCTTGGGAAGGTAAGTAGAACAGCGGGGGGCGGGGGATCGGCTGATCGCTGGATCGTAGCTTTTTTAAACTACTGGTTCGACCAGTAGCTTTTAAAACATGCTCTGCATGTCTGGTGTGCACTGCGGATGGATGCCCAGCATGTGCTTGGTGCATAGCGCGCATCCGTGGCCAGCAAACCAGTAGCAAACCGATTCAGATTTCGCCACTGGCTAGAATAGGCTAGGCGAGAAGAGAAGAGAAGAGAAGAGAAGAGAAGAGAAGAGAAGAGAAGAGAAGAGAAGAGAAGAGAAGAGAAGAGAAGAGAATAACAGAGTTGGAAGGGACCTTGGAGGTCTTCTAGTCCAACCCCCTACATAGGCGGGAAACCCTACACTACTTCAGACAAATGGTTATCCAACATCTTCTTAAAAACTTCCAGTGCTGGAGCATTCACAACTTCTGGAGGCAAGTTGTTCCACTGATTAATTGCTCTAACTGTCAGGAAATGTATCCTTAGTTCTAAGTTGCTTCTTTTAAAACATTATGCTCGCATATACTGATATTTAGAAGATGGAAAATAATATGCATGCAGTTCATTTGCCACCTTTTATGGCAACATCTTTTAAAAACTGCTAGAGCAGGGTTTCCCAAGCTGTGAGCGGTACTTCCCTTGGGGAGGTGCTGACAGAGTCCAGGGAAGGTGTGAAGAACCTTTTAGTTGTACAGTACATTGTTAAATAAATCCACCCTTCCCAAAATTTCATTTTATTGTTTTCATTGTTTATTTGGGTTTAATTACACTAAAGGGAGATAAGGTAAAAATTTCATGAAACCTTGTGTTAGAAGCTTGCTCAGGTCCTTCCTTTCTAGAATCAAAATAGCTGCCATTCAGATTTTAATGTCTGATGTTCCTAGTTTAGAATGCACATTGCAGAAAGAAATGGATTCCTCCTGAGATGTTTTATGTTTAATTTGGATAGGGTTGCACTTCTCCATTTGACATCAGTGCCCCAGTTGGATTCTGAATTCTCAGCTACTGCTAGAAGAGCTGATGGCAGTTCTGCCTAGGAGGGCTTTTGTACACTTTCATCCTGTGGGCCAAGATGTGCCCTTTCCTCATCCAGGAACCCTTTTAGATGCCTTAGATACCCATGATTAGACTACTGCAATGTGCTCTTCATGGAGCTACCATCCAGAAACTATAATAGGTTCAAAATGCAGCAATGTGAAGAGCAACAGGTACTTTCTCATTATGCCCATGTGTCATTCGTGGTATAAGCAAGTTGCATTGTTTACCAGTTGGCTACTGGGTTCAATTCAGTAGCTGGTCATTACCTATAAAGGCCTCCATGGTATAGAATCTGATTTAGCTGCAGGAGTATCTGTCTCCAGATCTACCTGCCTGTCCAGTTAATTTAGGCAGAGATAGATGAGCTGCAGGTCTCCTCAATTAAATGCTGTTATCTTGTAAGATGGAAGAACCATGCCTTTTCTGTTGAAGTCCCTGTCCTCTGGAACAAACCTTCCTCCAGAGCAGAGGTGTACAACTTTGACAACTGTATGACCTGTGGACTTCAACTCCCAGAATTCCTGAGCCATCCAGATGAAGTCTACAGGCTGTAAAATTGCCTTAGTTGCCTACCCCAGCTTCAGAAGTACTTCTGGCTTCCCCTTTCCAAGATCAGGAAGTCCCTTAAGATCTGGCTCTGTTCTCTGATCTGGGTTTAGCCTGTCTGTGGTCCCCTGTTATGTCTTTAATCTGAATACTGGGAATGCTGTTATAGTCTGGGAACTATAAGTTATTTTAATTGCAAGCCACCCAAAGTCTCAAAATCCAATAAGGAAAGCTGAGGGGTCAGACCATTTTGTAAGACTTCAGGAAGGTTTTAAGATACCTTTAGATACCTTCCCTGCACCCAACAGGGCTTTAATGGCTGGTGTTTTGTTAATATTGTAAGTTGTTATTTTAATATTTTATATGATTTTTCATAAATTGCTAAGATTAGCAGGGTTATAAAACAATATAATAATGATGTTTATTGCTTTGGTTTAAGATGATGTATGAAGTCACCCATAATTATGTGAGCCTATGGATGGCTTAACAACCACCATATAAAATACATGCTTGACGAAATACAAATAAAAAAATAAAAATAAAACCATGGTTCAAAAATCCTAATGTATGAACCAGGCAAATACCACTGTTCTCACTTTCTTCCATTTTATTTCTTTTACAAACATTCTGTGGTCACTATTATAATGTGCTGCTTAATGTAGATTTTTCTTTTTCTTTTAACCATTATTAGGAGGTGCTTTTTTTCACGAAGTATTCCCTTGCCTGTGCAAGTTTTGGCTTCCCTTGTAGCTTCAAGCACCCTGGAAAAATCAAAATTCTTGAGCCACATCATAAAAATCTGTGTCTACTGATGAGGAAGGAACAGAGCAGGGCACTGAAATGCAGCCAGAAAAAAGTAGACAAAGTGCAACTCATTCTTTTTCAAATCTGCACTCCCATCTTTATTAATTTGTGTACTTTGATCCTGATCCAAAAAGTTAAAACAATGATTTAATGCAGACTGACTTTTAGAAGGCAATGCAACTGGTAAGGTCTGTCTGAAATTTCCACTCAATAGCCCAACATCGTTTTTCCCCAATTGATACATTTTCTTTGATTAAATTTCTCAATTGTCTGGCAGCTGCTGAAGGACAGATTGCTGATGCCATCAATAACTCATCCCAAACTATTAATGAGGCATTTGCTTTGCATTTTTGCTTCTGTGTGAATGATAGTTCTGGGTTTTCAGAGAAATAGCTTAATGTGTTATGAATGCTTCCCCCCCCCCCACACTTTCATAACAAAATTTAAAATACAGCACTGAATTTTTTTCAGTGAACAAATAATATATGTAGGAAAACTTTTTATTTTTTAAAAAATTAAAGTTATCATAAAATGCAACTGAAGATAAAGACTAGAGAAATAGGAAAAGGGAAAAGAAGAGGAGTAGGTACAAGGGGAAAGGAAAAAAAGTATCAACTTCCAACTTTTTTCAGCGGAGCAAAGTACAAAATAAAACTACAGTCTGAATTTTTTACTTTACTAACTTAACAAATACTAGTAGCCATTTCTATAATAACAAATTAGCTTATTAGCAAAATCCAAATGTTCACTTTCAAGCACAAAGTCCAGAAGTAGCTTCTCCAGAAGTAGAAACAAAGCTTGACACATTCTTATCTCTAATTAAAGCAGTCAATTTTGCCATTTCTGCTATCACAACTACTTCTCCACAACTTTTTTCCATCCGTTCTTCTGTTGTGGGGACTGAAATATCTTCCCATTTCTGTGCCTATAGACTACTCGCTACATTCAATATATACAACAATAAAATTCACAAATCTGTTTTCCAACACACTCTGCTAGAGAGACGTTCCCTGAAGATGAGCTCCAGCACAAGTCCAAAAGCTTGGAAGACAAAATTTCTGGTCCCAGTGACCAACCCAGATTGGATCCTATTTTCCAACTCTTTATATAGAATAGAATAGAATAGAATAGAATAGAATAGAATAGAATAGAAT
>WNWU01000041.1:9360278-9400361 GCA_012654045.1 Ptyas mucosa | reverse complement strand
ATAGAATAGAATAGAATAGAATAGAATAGAATAGAATAGAATAGAATAGAATAGAATAGAATAGAATAGAATAGAATAGAATAGAATAGAATAGAATAACAGAGTTGGAAGGGATCTTGGAGGTCTTCTAGTCCAACCCCCTGCTTAGGCAGGAAACCCTACACTACTTCAGACAAATGGTTATCCAACCTCTTCTTAAAAACTTCCTGTGTTGGAACATTCACAACTTCAGAAAGCAAATTGTTCTACTGATTAATTGTTCTAACTGTCAGGAAATTTCTCCTTAGTTCTAAGTTGCTTCTCTCCTTGATTAGTTTCCACCCATTGCTTCTTGTCCTACCCTCAGGTGCTTTGGAGAATAGCTTGACTCCCTCTTCTTTGTAGCAGCCCCTGAGATATTGGAACACTGCTATCATGTCTCCCCTAGTCCTTCTTTTTATTAAACTAGACAGACCCAGTTCCTGCAACCCTTCTTCATATATTTTAGCCTCCAGTCCCCTAATCATCTCTGTTGCTCATCTCTGCACTCTTTCTAGAGTCTCAACATCTTTTTTACATCGTGACGACCAAAACTGAATGTAGTATTCCAAGTGTGGCCTTACCAAGGCATTATAAAGTGGTATTAACACTTCACTTGATCTTGATTCTATCCCTCTATTTATGCAGCCTAGAACTGTGTTGGCTTATGTGTAGAAAACTTGGCAGCTGAATGTTTGCTATTTCCTTCAGGAGTGTCCAAGGCATGTACATGTGTGTACATGTCCATGGATACATTGATAACTTAGAGATAGATACAATCTACAGCTTTAAATGTTGTTGTTGTTGTTATTGTTGTTGTTGTTGTTGTTATTATTATTATTATTATTATTATTATTATTATTATTATTATTATTATTCTTCCTTTTGTCAGCATCTTAATATTTAAGGCAACATACAACCAGCAACTTTGGCTATTCCTCTCTATCAGTTACAACAGCTTCTACATGTGGTCACTGTATAGATCAGTGGTAGTCAACCTGGTCCCTACCGCCCACTAGTGGGCGTTCCAGCTTTCATAGTGGGCGGTAGGGGTTTTGTCCCTACTTTATAAATCACCATTACTGTGGAACCGGTGGGCGGTTAGAAAATTTTACTACTAACAGAGGTGGGCGGTAGGTATAAAAAGGTTGACTACCCCTGGTATAGATTAACTCCTACCAATTGGGTTGCATATTTTCACCCCCTGCCAATGTTCCAATACTTTTGGTGGAGATTCCTGGCAATTGGCAGAGGTGGAAACGCTTGAGGCTTTCCTCAGGATTTCCAATGTCTTCCAACTCTTAGTGGTAGCTTATCAAATTTCTGCAATTACCCACATGTTCCTTAGCAATTCAGAAGGGGAGAGAAAGAGAAGGTAAATAGGTAGATAAGTAGGAAGCTAGTAGATACGTGGGTAGCTAGATAGCTAGATAGGTACACAGTATTTCAACTGAAAGAGATGTTATTTAAAAATATCATCTCCTTTCTCCTTTGCAATAAGCTGAGCTAGCAGGTCTCATGCTGATCTATCCATTTCACACCAGGAAAGGATCGGGTCTGCTTAGGAGTTGTAAAAGGGCTGTGAGAGCCTGAATACTTTCTCTGTGGGAGAGAGATCTGTTTTGTTCCCAGGTCAGTGGAGACACATGCTCATTAAAACTGATGAGTGCTATTATCTAACTTTCATCAGCAGTGAAAGCTGAGGCATGAGTGAGGATAGCGAAAACCAAATTATGATGGTTTCTCATCATGAGACTGAGTAATTCTTGCCCACATCCTACCTGGCATTCACCACTATCCTTAGACCCTTGTCTTCATGGGAACTAACTTCCTCCCAGGGTTTTAGGTAATATGTGATCTAACCAGTCGGGTGACTGGACACACCCTTGGGACATAGAAGCCTTGTCTTCCTGCTCAGCTGCTGTCATCTGTTGACTCACTCTTGCTCTCTCTATCTTTCATACACACCGAATATACTTGTAAGAGTAATGAAACGTTTCCTAAAGACTCTTCCATTACCAATCACAAGAAATCCATGACATTCCAGAGGTGAGCTATAAAACGTACTTCCTGTTTAACGACTTAATACTAAAAGGAGGGGGGTATTCTCAATCAATCACTGTATTCTCAATACAGGTAGTCCTCGACTTACAACAGTTCATTTAATGACCGTTCAAAGTTACAATGACACTGAAAAAATTATTTCTGTTTTTCACAGTTATGACCTTTTCAGCATCTCTATGATCAAGTGATCAAAATGCAGATGTTTGGCACCTGATTCATATTTATGACCATTGCTGTGTCCCAAGATTCGGTGATCACCTTTTGAGACCTTCTGACAAGCAAAGTCAATGGGGAAGCCAGATTCACTTAACAACTAGGTTACTAGCTTATCAACTGCAGTGATTCGCTTAACAACTGAGGCATGAAAGGCCGTAAAATGGGGCAAAATTCACATTACCAAATGTCTCAACAACAGAAATTTTGGGCTCAATTGTGGTTGTAAGTCGAGGACTACCTGTACATAACATTTTGTTCATAATTGGCAACAGCTGGTTAATATGGCATCTAAATATGAATGCAACTGTTCACCAAATTAAATACATTCTATCTGTACCAACATTTTGATATAAAGATGCCTTTTTTTTAAAAAAAAGGCAAGCCTGGATAGCAAATACTTCATTAGCATAATTTGGTGAACAGTTAGATTCATATTCAGATGCCATATTAGCAAGGTGTTGCCATTTATGACAAAGCATAGTGTCGCTGTGTGTGAGTGTATGATAAAAAGTACATTTGTCCTATTCTGCCACTTTCTGGGGGGAGATGATTTCAATGTACTCACTTCTAGGTAAGAGGAGCACATGAATTTAATAAATAAATAAGAAAGAAAGAAAGAAAGAAAGAAAGAAAGAAAGAAAGAAAGAAAGAAAGAAAGAAAGAAAGACAGACAGACATTTGGAAAGAAGCAAACTCCTTGCTTTTTTATTTGGAGATGTTGTAATTTCTGAAAATGTATAGTTTTGAACAAAGGATCAGGGTGATCCTAGGCAGAGAATCAGGGAGGTGACCTTGAGGGAAATAGGCAAGAATCGTTCTATAAACAAAAAGGGCTGAATCATTCCTTAAATCCTGGGAAACAGGGCAGTTATTTGGTGGATATTCAGACAGGCTCCTCCTCCCTGAGCCATTGGGATATAAGAGGGAGGAAAGCTAAAGCACAATCATGCTTGAAAAATTCTATTATTATACTGTACCTATCTAAACACGAGTGATATGGTGATCTAGTAGTGAAAATGCTTACCTTCCACTTGGAAGGTTGAGAGTTCAATCCTAGGTAGTGGCAGCAGGTATTTCTCTCCTAGGGTGCAAAGAAATTTTTTTGCTGCAAACTCTGTGTGGTGTCAGGAAGGGAATCTGGCCAATAAATGCTCAGTTCCATCCATATGCCCCAACTCTAATACAATTAAGGGATTACTGGATTGTAAAAAGGAAGTTTACTATACCTATTTCAATTACGTATAGTTGTTATCATTATGTGGAATCAGTTCCAGATCTGATCTAACTGAAAGGGCTGACATCCTAGTTTAAATTCCTGTTTGGCTATGGGGAATCAGTTAGGTGACTCTGTTAGCCTACTTTATTTCACAGGGTTTTTAGGAGAGTAAGATAGAGAACTTGAATGAAAGGTTGAATTAATAATAATACAAATCAATAAAGGATAAACAGCACTCCTTACCAGTACTGATGATGTTATCTAGTTAGGGTAATGAAATGTCTGAAAGAAAACAAGCAAACTCAGGGAGCACCAAGGACCCCTCAATAATAAAAATGTCCATACATGCTTTTCTAAAACAGTAACGTTTAAAAGCTTTAATGACAAGAATTAACGACAAGTGGAGATATGGGGGAAAAAATCTGTTCCATCTTTTTCACAATTATTTTATGAATGCAATTAATATGGCCTAAGACAAATGATACTTTCTTTAAATGAGGCAACAAAAAACCCTTTCTGAGCCAAGAAAAGACATTGAGGTTGTGTTCACATATTTATGGAAAAAATGAGTTTCTGGAAATCAAAATATGTAGAACAATAAAACGAATAACATGGAAAGTAGCAATTACACCCACAGACTCCTATCTGATCATGGGTAGAGGAATGTTGATGATCTCTGGAGGGCCCGGGACAGAGGTTGTTCCTCTGTTCTGGTCCTATTAGACCTCTCAGCGGCTTTTGATACCATCGACCATGGTATCATGCTGCACCGGTTGGAAGAGTTGGGGATGGGGGGCACCGTTTTACGATGGTTCTCCTCCTTTCTCTCCGACCGGTCGCAGTTTGTGTTGACAGGGGGGCAGAGGTCGACCTCGAGGCCTCTCATTTGTGGAGTGCCACAAGGGTCGGTCCTCTCGCCCCTTCTGTTCAACATTTATGTGAAGCCGCTGGGTGAGATCATCCGTGGTTTTGGGGTGAGATATCATCAGTACGCTGACGACACCCAGCTGTACATCTCCACCCCAGACCACCCCAACAATGCCCTTGAAGTGATGTCCCAGTGCCTGGAAGCTGTATGGATCTGGATGGGGAGGAACAAGCTCAAGCTCAACCCCTCCAAGACTGAGTGGCTGTGGTTCCCGGTTTCCCGATATAGCCAGCTGACGCCATCGCTGACTATCGGGGGCGAGTCTTTGGCCCCCGTGGAGAGGGTGCGCAATCTGGGAGTCCTCCTGGATACGCAGCTGTCCTTAGAGGAACATCTGACAGCTGTGGCCAGGGGGACCTTTTATCAGGTACGCCTGATTCGCCAGTTGCACCCCTTTCTTGATCGGGATTCCGTGTGCACGGTCACTCACGCCCTCGTCACCTCTCGCCTGGACTACTGTAATGCTCTCTACATGGGGCTCCCCCTGAGGAGCACCCGGAGGCTCCAACTGGTCCAGAATGTGGCCGCGCGGGTAATTACGGGGGCTACATGGTGCTCCCACATAACACCGCTCCTGCGCGAGCTGCACTGGCTCCCAGTGGTCTTCCGGGTGCGCTTCAAGGTGTTGGTTACCACCTTTAAAGCACTCCATGGCATAGGGCCCAGTTATCTACGAGACCGCCTTCTGCCACCGACAACCTCCCATCGACCCGTGCGCTCCCACAGAGAGGGTCTCCTCGGGGTGCCATCAGCCAAGCAATGTAGGCTGGTGACCCCCAGGGGGAGGGCCTTCTCTGTGGGAGCTCCTACCCTCTGGAATCAGCTTCCCCCTGAGATAAGAAAAATCCAGGACCTCCGTGCCTTCCGCCGGGCCCTTAAAACATTTTTCTTCTAACAAGCCGGGCTGGCCTAAGCGAAGCCTTTTAAATGATTTTAAAGCGGGGTGTTTTTTAAATTTCTGGGCCAAATTTAGATATTCTTTTTAATTGGTTTTTAATTGTTTATATTATGTGTTTTTACTTGGCTGTACACCGCCCTGAGTCCCCAGGGAGAAGGGCGGTATAGAAATCTAAAAATAAATAAACAAACAAACAAACAAACAAACAAATAAATAAATAAATAAGTAAATGAGTTCTATAGTGTGAATTAAGACCAGCTGGGCCAGCCGAAAAATCTAATTTGGGATGGGATGAGAACTGTTGAGCTCAACATATCCTGATATCCAGAGGTGGTATTCAGCAGGTTCTGACCAGTTCTGGAGAACCGGTAGCAGAAATTTTGAGTAGTTCGGAGAACTGTAAATAGCACCTCTGACTGGCCCTGCCCCCATCTATTCTCTGAGTCCCAGCTGATCAGGAGGAAATGGGAATGTTGCAGTAACCTTCGCTGGAGTGGGGAGGGAATGGAGATTTTACAGTATCCTTCCCCTGGAGTAGGGAGGGAATGGAGATTTTACAGTATCCTTCCCCTGCCACACCCACCAAGCCATGTCATGCCCACCAAGTGACAACCACAGAACGGGATAGTAAAAAGTTTTGAATCCCACCATTGCTGATATCTTATAAAACGTGCATTGATCTGATAAGATGAAATCTTGCTAAGATGCAAACATTAGCAGACCATTGTAATATCAAAGCATTTTCTTTGATAAACTTAACTTCAAAAACTAGAATTATCCTGAAGATTTTTCTTAATGTTGAATATATGCAAGGATATCAAACAAAATGAGGACCAGCTGACTCCCATCTGGAGAGGAAACAGTTGCTGGTGTTTGCTTGTTTCTTCCCTGACAGACTTTCTGGTTGAAGAAGCTTCTTGAATGAGAAATGAAACATCTTGAAAGGAAAACTAGAAAGTCCAGTTGTCTCTTGAAAAAAAGCACCTTTGGGACAACCATGACCTGGATGACTGAGAATCTCCATAGACATTCCCTGACAGAAAGAATGCATGAATCCAGCTAGCAGTTGCTCTTGGTTTGCAGTCTGGTTGGAGAACTAAGGAGGTTCAAGGAACTCATACATGGAGGAAAATAAGCTATTGAAACGGCTCGTAAAACTCCGAGACGCAAAGGGCTTGTGAGGAGAGCCGGCGGCTGCAGGTAGAGTCCCCTGTGAGACCCCCAGAAAGCTTTTCTTGCTTCTGGGGAGTTAACAGGGTGGGACTCCCTATCCACCCCGCTGAAGCTCCGGACGACTGGGAAATTCTGCTTTAAAGCAGAACAAGACAGCGCGGCAGCATTACCAATAACAAAGAAAAATAAGGAAGATTTCAAACTTCTCACTAAACAGCAAGTATTGGAAGCTTTTTGGACTATTTTAAAGAATTTTTAAAGTGAAAGTGAATTGGCTTTGAGGAAAGCGGAGGGAAAAAAAATGGCGCCTGTTCTTAGTTGAGAGAGCTGAAAGTGAAAGTAATTTGATTACTGTATCCGGCTACATTTTAAAGTAACAAATCCGGCTGGAAGCGGCAGAAGTATTCAAAAAACAAAATAACATAAAATAAAAATACCAATTGACTCTTATAGACCTGATTGAATCTGGAGAACTTTTTGGGAAAAGTTGTTAGAGTTTGTGGAAAAGGAAGATCTTTAAGAGGTAAAATGGCAACAAAGCAACCAGGGGGGGGCTCCCCCACACATAAACAGAAGCAGCCTCAAACAGCGCAGTTGCAATCTCAGACAAAGGAAGAAAGCCAATATGATATTATTATTAAAGAAATTCAAAGATCAGAGAAGGAGCTTAAAGGAATGTTTCAAGAGAAATATGACTCACTCAAACAAGATATTCAAACAGTGGTTAAAGGCCTGTCTGAGGTAGCGCTGCAGATTGATAAAAAAGTGGAGAATCTTGCCTCAGAGATGGAGACTAAATTCAGAGCTTCTGACTCAAAAATTATAGAAATTGAAGAAGTTACACAGAAAATGCAAAATGAGATTACTATGATGCAATTTCGATCAATGGAATATGCTATCAGATTGAGAGGTGTTAAAGAGAACACCAGAGAAGATCTTAGGAAAATTTGTGCAGAGGCTTTGGCAGTTATGTTGAAAGTGGAACCAGATCTGGTTTTGTGCAAGATGGACAAGGTCTACAGAGTTAATTCTCGGGTGGCGGTACAAAGACAACTGCCTAGAGATGTGGTTATATATTTCACAGATAGAAGAATGAGAAATGAAATTCTGCAAAATTCTTTTGTTACAACAGTTCAAGTTGATGGAAGTGAGATTGGAGTTTTTAAAGAACTACCGCCTAAAATGTTAAGAGATAGAAAGGATTTTGGATTTTTGGTGACAGAATTGAAAAGACAGAACATACAATTTAGGTGGGATGCCCCAATAGGTATAATACTCAGGCTGCGAGGAGTGAGATACCGCCTTAATACTATTGAAAAAGCAGAAGAATTTTATTACAATGTTTTGAAAGCGGGTTCTCCTCCTCCACGCACATCTTCACCAATAGATAAAGAAGCTCAACTACAAGCCGAGATTGATCAAGAAACAGAAGCACAAATAAGGCAGTCGCAAAGGGAGGCAAGAGAATTAATGGGAGCAGTAGGTGGTGTTGTGGTTGATCCTTTTGCACCATTCGAAGCTTCTCCTTTGGAAGAAATGTCTAAAATTATCACAGAGGAGGCGATGGCTTCGGAAGTAACAACATCTAAAGTGGAAGAGCAACGCATAACCAGAGCAATGTCTAAACAAATGAAGCAACAGCAGCAAGAATATAGTAAGCCACAGCGTGAGAAAAGAACCAAAGATAAACAGCAAGCTGAAGTCATGGGAGGAGCTAAACCGAAGATTCCTACTGTAGGAGAGAATCTTCAACAATTGCTCTCAAAACTTCAGACAGGGTCAAATGGCACTTAAATTTTTGTCTTGGAATGTAAACGGATTGAATTCTCCGCAAAAAAGAAGGAAGATATTTCACTATTTGAGACAATTTCATAATGATGTTATCTGTTTACAGGAGACTCATGTAAAATTGCAAGATCAGAAATACTTGATAAATTCAAAATTGGGAATGCAATTTGTTGCTTCAAATCAGGAAAAGAAGAATGGAGTGGTGATATATATAAATAAGAAACTTGTAGCAAAAATTATAGAAGCAGATAAAGATGGAAGATATATTGCAGTTGAAGTTATTACAGATGTTGGACCAATTTTGTTGGTCGGAATATATGCCCCAAATCAACAGCAGGAAACTTTTTACAAGCTACTTCATTTAAAAATTTTGGATTGGGACTATTCAAACACTATAATAATGGGCGATTGGAATGGAGTAATCCAACCTAGATTGGATAAAAAAACCACGGCCAAAATAGGGAATAAATTACCACAAGCTTTTTTCGAACTGAAAGAGGATTTGGAATTGAAAGATATTTGGAGAATTCGAAACCCAAATGAACTGGACTTTACTTTTTACTCAGACAGGCACAAATCCTTTTCCAGAATAGACTTTTTTCTCTTAACTTCTAATCTACTCTCTAAAGTAAAGAAAATAAAGATATTTCCTAGGACTTTGACTGACCACAGTCCGGTCTGGATGGAAATCGAGATGGGTAAAAGAGAAAGAAGATCCTGGAGAGTAAATGAGAATCTATTTAGATATGAAAAGAATATAATTGAACTCAAAAAGCATTTAAAGGAGTTTTTTAAATTTAACCTGAACAAAGGCACCCCTATTGAAACAGTTTGGGATGCAGCTAAAGCATATATGCGGGGAGTACTAATTCAAATGAATTCTAAACACAGGCAAAGTCAGCAGAAGAAAAGACTACAATTGGAATCTGAGATAAAAAAGAAAGAACAACAATTGATACAAAAACCAACAGACGGAAAATTGCAAATGGCTATAAAACTTCTGAAGGATCAATTTCAAATGCTTATAGCAGACCAAACGGCAACTAACTTACAATTTGCAAAGCACAATACTTTTTCCAATGCTAACAAACCGGGCAGGTGGTTGGCGTATACTTTGAGGAAGCAAGCATCGACACGAATTATTGATAGTACTGAATATGCTGATAAAGAAGTTTACCAACAAGATCTAATTAAAAAAGCCTTTTTGGAATATTATACTAAGTTATATGCTAAAGATGACATACAGAATATTATTATAGATGAATACTTGGAAAACAAGAGAGTTTCAAAAATTTCAACGAGCCAAAAGAAAAGTTTGGAACAACTGATAACAGTGGAGGAGATCAGTTTTGCTATAAAACAATTAAAAACAGCTAAAGCTCCAGGGACGGATGGCTTAACTGCAATTTATTATAAAACTTTACAAGAAGAAATGATTGAGCATCTTAAAGATTTATTTCGTAATATACAACTAGGAGGTAAGATACCTTCCTCATGGAAAACAGCTTTTGTTTCATTATTCCGAAAGAAGAATCAGGTCCTAAGAAACCAGAAAATTATAGACCAATATCTTTATTAAACACAGATTATAAAATCTTTGCAAAAGTACTAGCCAACAGATTGATGCCAGTTATTCAAAAGATAATTCATCATGACCAAGCAGGATTTATTGAAGGCAGATATATGAAGGAGAATGTTAGGCAAGTTATAGACTTAATGGACTATCTAGATAAGAATAAACAGATCTCTGCAGTGCTGGTTTTTTTGGATGTGGAAAAAGCCTTTGATCGCGTGAATTGGAACTTTATAATTAAGACTTTGGAAAAAATGGATTTGGGGGAGCGGTTTATACAAGCGATTGGTGCAATTTATCAAGAGCAATATGCACAACTTATTATCAATGGATGCTTAACATCGAATTTTAACATACAAAAAGGCACCAGACAAGGTTGTCCATTATCCCCGTTATTATTTATTTTAACTTTAGAAGTCTTACTCAATGCAATACGGGACTCGAATTCCTTGACTGGAATAGTTATAAGGCAAAAGGATTATAGAACTAAGGCATTTGCAGATGACCTGGTCGTTACCCTATCACAACCTATGAAGAAGCTTCTTGAATGAGAAATGAAACATCTTGAAAGGAAAACTAGAAAGTCCAGTTGTCTCTTGAAAAAAAGCACCTTTGGGACAACCATGACCTGGATGACTGAGAATCTCCATAGACATTCCCTGACAGAAAGAATGCATGAATCCAGCTAGCAGTTGCTCTTGGTTTGCAGTCTGGTTGGAGAACTAAGGAGGTTCAAGGAACTCATACATGGAGGAAAATAAGCTAGTCCCATCCATCAGCCAGAAAAGACCTATTGGAAAGATATTAGAAAAGAAAAGGGGAATAGGGAAAGAGAAGACCAATCAAAATAGCCCAGGGCAAGTGCAGTGGAAAGAGATAAGGGGAGACAGCAGGGAATGGCAAAGCTGATAAGTGGGCATTGATGGAAGTTCTACCAATGAAAAGTCTTTGGAGTCTTTTGCAGAGTCTTTTGGAGTCCAACTGATTCAGATACAATGGAAATATTTGAGATTTTAGTCCACAGAGATGGAAGAAAATCGGCTTGACTTTCCAAAGATAATACCAATGCAGAAACAAAGGAACAATGCCAAAGTCCTATATTTCTCTTGATTGTGCTATTATAATTTATTTTAGTGAATTGCAGAAGGGGCAAGATGTCCAGAAATTCCACCATAGTAACATTTATTTAAGAAACAAAATATTTCTAAGGAACAGGACTGAGGAAATTAGCAATGCCAGTTGAAAGCAAATGCTAGCAAATGCCTTAAAAACACTTCCATTACTTTATATCTATGGAAATTCTCAATCATCCAGTTCATAGCTGTCGCAAAGATGCTTTTTCCAAAAGCCAACTCAACTTTCTTGGTTTTTTTCTTTGAAAATGTTCAGAAGAAGCTTCTTAGATGAGAAGCAAAATGTTTTCAAAGAAAAAACCAAGAAAGTCCAGTTCCCCTTTAGAAAAAACACCTTTTCATTACTTTTGGACTTGCTTTCGCTTAATGTTTGAAAAGAAAGTTATAAAGGATCATATTTTATTTCAGAATTAAGCCATCTTGAGGAACTGAGATGGTTCTCTTGTAGCCCAAGTTAGCCTACGGCAAGAATCTGAATAGGTAGATCTTCTCTGTTCTCCCACACAGTATTTTTGCTAATCTGATTTTGCAATAATCCTGTACCAATCTTAGGTGTGTTAATTATATTAATGATTCCTTCAATCAGTTCTGTTTCTTCATTTGGCTTGTACATGGACTAGATACTCCTTTTCGGTGGGAGGTACCTCGAAACAAGATCTGATCAGATTTCCTGTTGACAAGAGGAGAAGGTAGCGTATTAACAGATAAAAGTAAGGAATGTGGATACAGTTTTATCTGAGACTAATTAAATCTTTAATACCAGGCTAACAATAAGTATTCCTCTCTAACTAAAATGAAACTAGATCCAAATTTGCCTTTCTTCTGACAAGAAAGATAATTATTTCATCTCAATATTTACTATATTTCTAATCCATCCAATAAACAAGCAAAGTCAACTAGAATAATAAAATTCAATTATTTAATGAACTCAGCTGTTCACAAAAGGAATTAGACCTTTGGAAAAAGAAATGGGAAGAGGGTTTTTCAGCAAATTCCTCTGGAATTCTTTGTCTGCTTTCTTCTTTGTCACTGGGATGCCCTCTATTGAATGTGATGGTTAAATTAGGAGATATAAAATGTATCATATAGCCCACCTCTGTTCTAAAATAATTACAAAACATTGCTAAAACAGCAGAAAACTACAAAGATGAATGATGGGGATGTGGGCATGCAGAATACTGAATGCATCTCACAGGTTATGGAGTGCTCATTTCTATTTTACATTGCTAGTTCTCCAATTTGCATTGACAGAACAGAGAAAGTTTGTAGAGGAGGCAAGCTGCACTAGCCTTTTCACACATGCAAAATGTACATCCTTGTTGGCAATATTTGACAGGCCCTTCCAAATGATGTGAAATTGTTCAGAAAGAATGTTGGGGAACATGCGTTATCAATGCTGTTAGGCCGACACATAAGCTAGTGCCTGTCATCTGAATTTATTATCTAGCCTTTTTTAAGTGGAAATAATATTTCAACAACTTCAGGTTGCCTTAAGCCGTTGAGTCAAAGTGAGTTGAACAATTTAAAATAAAACATTGCTATCAAGACAGTCAACAACGAGAAGTTGGCATTAGTGTATAAGAGAGAAAAGTCAGCAATATCATGTTATTGAGTAGGTACAAATAATCTTCAGGGTGTAAGCTTTTTACTTCAGTAAAGTGCAATACCACACACACCCCAGATCAGTGTTGTAAGCTCTTGAGAATCAATAATGGCTAACCAGCATGTCCTTACATGTTTGAACCTGTTAAAGCACAAACATCTTCCCATCTTTTTAGCCCATGCCAGCAGTATTCAGTGACCCATTTGTTGGTTGTGCTTCATTTATGTTATTGTATTTTCTCTCTGTTCACTTAACTAGATTAGTGGGGACTAATGATAGAAAAGAGAGGGCTTGACAAGTCACAGGCAATTTGGAAGTTATGTGAAGATTTGGATTAAAATCAATACTAATGGTTTCTCCTTATATTTGATCATGCAGATTATTCCTTGCAACCTGACCTATCTTGATAAGTACTAAAAACTATTAAACATTTGAAAAATATAGTTAAAAAATTAATAAATGGATCGATGTACTGCTGATGTTAATGTTTACTGTAAGTATATATTAAAAAACTTTGCTAAAGCAGATCAAAGTCCATCTCGCTCAGCATCCTGTGTCTACCTACAGCCAGCCAGAAGCCAGCTAAAGAGTTCACAGCCAATTCATTCATATTCTTTCTTTCTGATTAATGTGAATAAAAGCCACAGACATATCAACACTACATGAATGTAATAGGTTTTAAAGCTGTCATTTCCACTGGACATTGCCACATCTTGCAGCTATAGTTTGTAGGTTAATTATATGTTGTTAAATAATAATCTTTTCCTGTCCTTTTTCTCTGGACCCATTAAAATAGTTATTTCAAGTGAGGGACACTGTCAGGACATACATTCTAAAGTCTAAACCATTCCATGCTGCTACTCATGTTGTCCTTCAGTCTTCAATGTTACTGAACTGAATGTATGAAAATTCCTTTTTATTACTTTTTTTTAAAAAAATGTGGGCTGCTGAGAGTTTTGGAGTTGGGTGGCCTCTAAATCTTTATAACTTTTATAAATAAATAAGTAAATAAAGACATTTTGATCCCATTGTGCCTGGATTCAGAATTGTTCACCCATGATCCTTCTCTTCCCCAGACTAATTTTTCTAGAATTGACTTCATGATGAATATTGATTTTATTGATCCTAAAACTGTACACTGGGAGACATAAATGTATCTGTTGTGATGACGCAATACCAGCTTATTTGTGGGAAGCTAGTGGTCCCAAATCTTTTAACTGTTCCTTATGGTCTAAAATCCCTGGATTAAATGCTCTGTAAGGTATTGTCTGAATGTATGTGAGACTGATGCAGATTAAGCCAGTCCGTTATCCAGTATCACCAACTTTTGCCTTCGGAAGCTTTTCTGAGGAGTCTTAGCATTTTTTGCTCTTTATTTGGAGAAACAGTCTCCAAATATACAATTGAACGAGTCCAGAGATATTTCACAAGAAAAGTCCTCCACTCCTCCGCTCACAACCAAATACCTTATGCCACCAGACTCAAAATTTTAGGCTTAGACAATTTAGAACTACGCTGCCTTCGGTCTTACCTAAGCATAGTATATAAAATCATCTGCTACAATGTCCTACCAGCCAATGAGTACTTCAGCTTCAACCAAAACAATACAAGAGCACACAATAGATACAAACTCATGGTAAACCGCTCCAAACTAGACTGCAGAAAATGCAACTTTTCAGTAGCAGAATTGTCAATGCCTGGAATGCACTACCTGTGGTTTCTTCCCCAAATCCCCAAAACTTTAACCTTAGACTGTCTACTTTGACCTCACCCCTCCACCCCAACAAGCAAATAAATATTTATGCATGAATCTTCACCAAGTGATGGCCCTTGTTTTGCTAGCTTTATGGGGTTTTTTCTTAAGTGGAATATAGAAAATATATATTTAAGTAGAAATATACAAGTTGAAACCTCTTTGTTCTAGCCTTCCCCAATCTGGAACCCTGAAGACATGCTGGGTCTTTAACTCCCAGAATTCCAAGGCTTATCCATACTATCTTGGAATTTGGGGATTCATAGTTCCAATGCATCTTGAAAGCCATAGCACTGAGGAACATTGATCGATGAGTTCCTCCCACCTATTTGTAAGTTGGCAGAAAACTATACTGGCAAGAAATTTGCTGATCCCTGGCCTTTGTCACTTTTCTTCCAAGTTATTGCCAGTCATCGGATAATTCTTTCAGATAACCAGTGCCAAAATCAGATATGTTTTTACACACATGGAAGCTGCCACAGTGTCAAAATAAAGCTGTAATATAAGTTGGATATGCCATATCCTTACAAACATTTGAGGGTATTCAATGTATGCTTTGAAGGAAGCATCAGGGGTGTGTTCTACTCACCTTTACTACTGGTTCGCAACGGAGCTGTGCGCGCGCCCTTCTGCACATGTGCAGAAGCATTTGCGGTCAGTGAGTGGAGCCTCCCTCCGGTTTTACTACCAGTTCTATAGAACTGGTCTGAACCAGGGGCAACCCACCACTGGGCAGCATCATAGACATTGCATGAAAATATGCCACCAGGACATATTTGATGGTAAGTCTAACAGGGCAAGGCCTGTACAGTAGTGTTTCCTCTAACGACATATAGTCCATTTTATTCCAACATTCTTTTTTAGAAAAAAATAAATATGTTTAGATTTGCTTTTTTTTTTTTAACAAGGCCACATAAATGAGCACACAATACCTTTTTTCAGGGTGGTGAGAATCAGATGCTGAGTGAAATACTTAACATTTAGATAAGTGCTGTATCATTAGCTTTTCCAGGAACTGAAATGTCTACATGGCCCATCTAGATTATGTTGCTCATCTTATATACAGATGTCTAATAGCTCTTCCTCCCATTTAATCTAAGAGACAACATTTTAAAACAAGTCCTGTGAACAAAATCACCAACACTCTTGCAAAACATAGCTTTATCTCTGAGTTGTTTTATTAATATATGTTGCTGATTATATAACTTCCTGTTTCTATAATTTATTTCATCATAGTATTTGCATAAGCTTCAATTTACTTATAAACTGAAACTAATTTTCAACTGAGGATTGTCAAATAATAGATGGAGTCATTGATCTATAAATTCAGAAATGGTAATGCCTAAAGCTCCCGTAGATTTAGAATTAATCCATACAGTTTGAACAATCCAAGTGCAGAAGTGAACTGAATAAAATTCTACAGTGAGGCAAAGTTTTGCCCTTATGAGGTTCCTAACTCAGGCATTGCTCTACACAACATAAAGATTATTATCTTGAAGACCAAAAGGCATTAGGATATAAGCCTTTGAGCACTGGTCCTCACTGGATTTATGAGTCAACATAAGAATAAATGCAGTGCCCAGCTAGATCGGACCTCTGACCGGGGGTGAAATGCTCCCGGTTCAGACCAGATCATCTGATATGGTAGCGATGGTGGCGGGTGGTTTGGAGAACCGGTAGCAAAAATCTCTGCCCCCCCCCCCCATGCTCAGCTGAGCCGTGTGATCATCAGAGGCTTTTTTTTTTACTTTTAAAAGCATTTTTTCTAAAACCTCTTCAGCTGAAGAGGTTGTTAAAAAAATGCTTTTAAAAGGCTCTGACGGTCCCAGCTGATTTTTTTTCTTTTAAAAGCAAAAAAAAAGCTTTTTTAAAAAAAAAAGCTTTTAAAAGAAAAAAAAACCTCTGACAATCAGGCAACTCAGCTGGGATCGTCAGAGCCTTTTAAAAGCATTTGTTTTACAACCTCTTCGGCCGAAGTGGTTGTAGAAAAAATGCTTTTAAAACTAAAAGAAAAAAGTTGGCCTCGCCCACCCAGTCACATTACCCCCCCACCAAGCCACGCCCACAGAATCGGTAGTAACAAATTTTACATTTCACCCCTGCCTCTGACTCATCTAGTCTAGCAAACTGAGTAGATGAGTCATTCTCAAAATGACTGACCAACTGCACACGGAAGCCCACTAATCTCCCAGCAAATGGCCTTCAAAAGAAGTCACAGTGCCATTTAATAGCCATTGATCCCCATGACCTCCAATAATAGGTTCAACCCTTTATTGATGCCAGCCAAGCTGGTAGCCAGCACCACATCTACTGGTAGCAAATTCCAAAGTTTAATTATATGTTGTGTAAAATGCATTAGAGACCAAGTGTCTAAAAAGAAAGCGGAGGAGGCACATAAATGGGGGGGGGGGAGTTAGGGATGGATGAGAAAATCTATGTGGTCGCTAGGAGTTGAAAAATGATTTGATGGCACATATAAACTTCTGAGATTCTCACTCTTGCCTGGGATCACTGACATTTTGAATGATTTCATCACACTAGTCCTTTCTCTTGATGCCTAGAAATTAGAGTTGGCTACCTCATTCTGTCTAATGGTGCAGCAGCTGCCTGCGCACAGCACACCGAGCAATTCTGCTTCTATCAGTGTTCCTCAGTGGAAGCAGATGGGCATTTAAGGGCATCTTTCACTTTATGGGATTGCATTGGTAAACATCTCTATAATAACAATGTACTGAGGATTAACACTGTCTATAATTAAAAAATCAGACAGAAGGGGGGAAAAGCAGAAAAAGACTAATAGTCTACTTTTTTTTTAACCTGTTTTCAGGTGAGTCTTGCCACTTTATATATTTTTTATTTATGTATTTATTTATGTATTTATTTTGTCAAGCATGTATAAGATAACAGATATAAGTATAAACATGATTATGAATACATGGAATGGATACGAATAAATGGGAACATTAGGACAGGGACCTTAGGCACGTAGGTGCGCTTATGCATGCCCCTTACAGACCTCTTAGGAATGGGTGAGGTCAACTGTAGACAGTCTAAGGTTAAAGTTTTGGGGGTTTGGGGAAGAAACCACAGAGTCAGGTAGTGCATTCCAGGCATTGACCATTCTGTTACTGAAGTCATATTTCCTGCAATTGAGTTTGGAGCGGTTTATCTTAAGTTTGTATCTATTGTGTGCTCGTGTATTGTTGTGGTTGAAGCTGAAGTAGTCATTGACAGGTAGGACACTATGCTTAGGTCAGACCAAAGGCGGCATAGTTCTAAGTTGTCTAAGCCCAAAATTTCAAGTCTGGTGGCATAAGATATTCTGTTGCGAGCAGAGGACTGGAGGACTCTTCTTGTGAAATATCTCTGGACTCGCTCAATTGTATTAATGTCCGATATTCAGTGCGGGTTTCAGGCAGATGAGCTGTATTTGGGAATTGGTCTAGCATTAGTTTTCCTTTCCTAGGGAAAAATCAAATCTTTTACCATTTTAAGATCTAGAAGGTATGTAACACATTTAAAAATCCAAGAAGTCTAGCCTTAAAAAATCACCATCCACACCAGAAAATCACACTGCTCTATGTTGTTGCCAAACCCATTCCATGCTTGTCCCCAAGTAAAGTGGAGTCTTGTCCATCAAAACATTGTCTCTCCATTGTAAAGAGAAGAATTGTTTAGATAGCTCAGTGATATAATAAGAGCAGTTTCACTGGTTTCTAACTTGCACTTTTCATCTCATCCCCCCCCCCCCCCCCTTAAACCTTCACATTTGTAAGAGGGCCCTGTTAGCTTGTCTCAGTAAATACAAGAAAAAGGCATTTTGGTCCATTTACGGTTGAATTGATTTATTGTAGCATAAACTCTTGTGAATTCATGTCCATGAGACACAAGAGCAATCAGAGGCATATTTATGTGAAAGCTTTAGCTTGATACATCTGGAAGACACCTGGTTGGGGAAGGGTGAACTAAAATAACAAAGTGTAACATTCCAGTTCAAAGGAAAGCAATCTTAACAAAGAAGATAGCAAATCTAATTAGTAAGTTGGTAAAAATGTAGGCAGAATGAGAATGGTTTTCATTTGCTGGTCAAAAGTAATGGAGGAGGATTTCCTTGGACTAATATAACTATCATGTGGAATGCAACCACAGAAAAAGCTGTAATCTGTGGTGCCACATCTCTCAACAGAGATTATAACAATCTCCAGACAGTATGGCCAGCATGAGTCATAGTCCAGGACATCTGGAGAACACCAGGTTTGGAAGGGTGACCTAAAGTATGCTGGCCCTTGGCCATTCCAGTTTTAGAACTTCTTACTTAGGCCCACCAACAAAGTAGAAGCAAATTTAATAAATTGCTGGCTGGACTCCATGCTTTAGTTTTTTGAACCAATTGAATGTCAGAAAAAAATTAAGTCAATGGAGTTGGGCTCTGTTTATCTGTGTCTCCATCACTAGGATAAAAACTGGTATGCGCCAGCAAAAGTATGATTGTGTTAAAATGGGCTTGAATTATCTAGAGGGTGAATAAGAAAATCTTGACAAGTATCCCACAAATATCTCTGTATTAGAAGCAATAGGGCAGTGGTGCCGTATCTATCATCTAAGCCTCCCTGCCTCCTTCTTCCTAAACATAAGATTTAAACAACCTTCCTTATGCTTCCTAGTGCACATATACACACAAACTACCCTGTTTTCTCCAAAATAAGACATCCCCTGTTAATAAGCTCAATCGGGCTTTTGAGTGCATGGCAATAAGGCCAAGCGCTTATTTCAGGGTTCAAAAAAATATAAGACAGGCTCTTATTTTGGGGGAAATACGGTATTTAAATAAAACATGAATAGAAAGCATAAGTATACACATATAGGCAACACATAGGCATCCATACTGATTATACTGTCTCTCTCTCTCTCTCTCACACACACATACACACACCAAGAGGCAACATATATGCACCTGTCCTGATTAAACATACACATTTGCACATGTGATTAGTCTCTGGGTTGAAAATGCTCTCTTTTTCTCACACACACACAGATGTAACATTAGTCAGGAGAAAATAATATGGCTTTTATGGACAGTGCTGGCAAGAAGGTTGAAAAAAAAATCTAGAAATGTTCTTCTCCTATCTTAGTTATTTTTTGGTTTGTTTAATGTAAACAACAGTGCTTAGGTAAGCTATGAATTACAAACTCTAGTAGTTGAATTCAAACATCATAAAAGGCCAAACCACACAACTTGTCTTAAGTGTAGAATGATGTCTCAATCCATCCAATCATGTGCAATGTCCTCTCTTCGACCAATTGTAGTATTAAACCAGGCCTTACAATTTTGCATCAGGGTGAATGAGACAAAGCAAATTTACATATTTAGATTAGTTTCCACCAACACCGATTCATTCTAGAACAATAACCACCATCCAGTGCGTTTATCTGAAAAGAACTAATGTCACACCATTCCTTATATGATCTGTGGCAAAATTAAAAAAAACATTGTGAACTTACTCAACATACTGTTCATTACTCTGGCTGTTCAGAACTGCAGTTAGAACTTACTTATTGCAATAACACCAGCTAGATCATAAGGGTTGTTTAGAGAAAAATTGCAATTAGTCTAAAGATACCTGCAGGGAAGGGAGGGAGTTTGGAGCTTCATGCCTAAAGAAGTTGCTCTGTTATAATAAGGACCAAAATAAATGGTATGAGGCTGTCACAGCCCATAACGATAGACTTCCAGATAAAGATAACAATATGTCTGACATCAGCTTTATGAGGACATTGCAGGCAGATTCATGCAAGAGCTTCTTCCATTACAAGGAGATGTTTTCTTCATCCCTTTGGCACAATCCATATGGAGAGCCACGCAATCCCTCTTATGACTGGCGAATGATGTCCAGAAGAATTTATTTATTGAATGGAGAACAAGCAAGAGGTGGAGTTTACCCAACCCAGAAATCAATGACATGCTTTAGTTGGTTTTGACTTTGGCTGAATGTATTGCATGAGCCCAGCCCCAGCTCAAGGCCAGAGAATTTCCAATGCTGTAATTTAATGTACTAGGTGCAATGGCAGCAATTTTGTCCCAGGTATCATTAAATTATTCAGGTTATTATTTATGGGACTGCCTACTACCACAAACAGCCTCCCACTGACCGGTACGCTCTCATAGAGAGGGGCTCCTCTGGGTGCCGTTGGCCAAACAGTGTCGGCTGGCGGCCCCCAGGGGGAGGGCCTTCTCTGTGGGGGCACCCACTATCTGGAACGAGCTCCCCCCGGAGATACGGAGGATCCCGGATCTGCGCACTTTCCGCCGTGCGCTTAAGACTCTCCTATTTCAGCAAGCTGGCCTGGCCTAACCTTTTCCCCTTTTATTTTAAATTCTTTTAAATTGAAATTTTTAATCTGCTTTTAAATTATTGGGTTTTTAATTGTCTTGGGCTAAACTATTTAATTTGGTTTTATTTATGCTTTAACCTTTGTATCTATGTATTTTATTCTGTGCCTGTTCACTGCCCTGAGTCCTTCAGGAGTAGGGCGGTATATAAATCTAAATAAATGAAAATGAAAATGAAAGGGTTGGGATACTGAAGCTTCTGCTTAATGGAGCTCAATTTTGTCTTTATAAACACAAAAACCTAAGGGAGCAACACAATATGTTGCATATTCCTTATTGTGTCATTACCATTCATCAATGGAACTAGGCCTTACCCTTTGTGCAGGATCACAACAGATATTGCTGATTAAAATATTGGATTACTAGTATTGGATTACATTTAGTGGTTCCCTGGCCACATTAATACTAAATAATAAGTTTACTTCTTGTCCCAAAGATTCTTTTTCAAAAGGCACCTGGACTTTGTTTTTCCTTGAAGACGTTTCGCTTCTCATCCAAGAAGCTTCTTCAGAACTTGTCCAGAACTAAAGAAGCTTCTTGGAGGAGAAGTGAAACCTCTTGAAGGAAAAACAAAATCCAGGTGTCTTTTGAAAAAAGCACTTTTGGGACAATCATGACCTGGATGATTGAGAATCTCCATAGACAAGTTTACTTCAAGGTTGGGAGTCCAACCTTGTACCTGAATATTGCAGATTATTGGTAAAATTTGAGAATGTCAGGACTTGAGGGGGTCATTCTTAGAGCGTAGAATTTTTACTGCTGTGACAACCTCTGTGATAGATATTTTTGCTTTCCAAATTACTTTTTTTTAAAGTAACCTTTCGTTCCCCTCACAGAAGCGCATTTCCATTTGTCACTCTCCTTGCCTTGTCCTCCGTGCTCTTGGAAGAAAGTGCCAACAATATGCCAACACAAGACAGGCTGTGACCTTGTCCAGTTGGGGTGATGGAGGCAGTTTTGCATGTTCTATGATGCTGTCCTTTTCATCAACCACGATACTCCAAACCAGGTTTCAACATTCTTTACTACCAGTTCTGTGGGTGTGACTTGGTGAGCATGGCTTGTGGGTGTGGCAGAGGAAGGACACTGTAAAATCTCCATTCCCAACCCACTCCAGGGGAAGGTTACTGCAAAATCCCCATTTCCTCCTGATTAGCTGGGACTTGGGAGGCAGACAATAGATGGGGGCGGGGCCAGTCAGAATTTCTACTAAGTTCCAGGTAAAATGTGGACCAACCGAAGCTTGTTTCTTTCTTTCCAAATAATTTCCTCAATTTTCTCCCTTTGCTTGTGGTTTTCAATTAGAATTGGATCTTGGGTTTCTGTGTAGCTCTCGACTTAAAACTACAATTGAGACCGGAACTTCCATGGCTAAGCAAGGCGATTGATAAGTGAGTCATGCTTGACGTTACAATCTTTTTTTGTCGTGGCCGTTAAGCAAATCACCACAGTCATTAAGTGAATCCAGCTTCCCCCATTAACCTTGCTTGTTGGAAACCCCCTGAGGAGGTCTCTAATGGGGAATATGTGACCTGGGATGCTGCAACGGTTATAAATAGATGTTGGCTGCCAAGTGCCTGGATTTTGATTATGTGATCGTGGGGATACCGTGATGTTTGTATCTGTGAAGACAGGTTCTAGGCAGTGGTGGGTTCCTCCTGGTTCGGCCCGGTTCGGTCGAGCCGGTAGTGGTGACGATATGACATCACCGAACTGGTTCGCTTTGTTTGGGAGCTGCCCGCCACCATGCTATTCTTACTTTTTATTTGGCCCCACCCCCAACCTATTCGCTGCTCCTGAGCCCCAGTTGATCGGCTAGAAGGAAAAAAAACTGTTTAAACTCTTGCCATGGGGCTTTAAAGGGCCACTCTACAGCTGATCAGTGTTAAAAGGCAGTGTGGTGGTAGACCAGTGCCTCCAAAAACAAATGAGTAGACTGGTGCCTCCAAAAACAAATGGGTAGATTGGTACAGCTCTGCAAGCAGTTAAAAGCCTGGTAGACCAGTACCTCTGCTAAATCCTAAAGAATTGTCACATGACCATCAAACCACACCCACAAAATAAACCACGCCCACAGAACCGGTAGTAAAAATTTTTAGAACCCACTACTGGTTATAAATCACTTTTTTCAGCACTGTCATAACTTTGGAACATTTGCTAAACAAATGGCCTTAAGTGGAGGAGTTTTTGTAGGAGACCAGAAAGTCTGTGGCACATTTTAGATTTCTGTATTTCTCTATAATGCAAATGAATTATTATATCATGTCTCTTTCATCCTCCTACAAGCTCACAATTAGTTTTTGATAAAGCGGCTTTCTCTAACTTGTGGGCAGATGTTTCTCGGCTTTTAGATGTTCATGAAACACGTGCTGGGTTAAACATTAAGCCAAATTAGCACAAGCCTAGGATACCAAAGAAATGGGGGTACCACAGAGTTTTCCCCTTGTTATCGTGCTCTTAACACATTCATTGCCAGTCTCAACTTTAGTTTTCAGCACTTACTTATGGAGTTTTAACGCGTTTTCATTTAAGCATTGGAAAGGCTGAGAGGCCCCATTGTGAGCCTGTTTAGGATATCAATTGTCCTTAATCCAGCTCATGTTAAAGACTCCCGAGTCTCCTTTTACTATATTATTAATTGGCCTTCAGTCCAATATGCTGCACTTCCAGAGCTAATGGGATCCCAAACATCTAATCAATTATTCTTCTGCGGTGGCTTACTTACAATCTTAGACATGGATTTTATTCCTTGGGTGAGGACTCAGCCCTTCTCCATGCAATTTTCCTTGAAATGCAGGTACCGACTTGTACTATATCTTCAATGGATTTGAAGAAACAGGAGATACTACTTCGATTCCCACTGGAAAAAAAAATTGTTTGTAGTTTGTATACAAATATTTGTGTTGCCTTTTGTTCTGGATTGTCTATGGTTTCAGTAAATGACATTGTCCCTGGAACAACCCAAGGCATCTGAGCCCTCCACCCCTCCACCCCAATTTTTTATCCTTGCCTTAATGAATTAAAAAAAAAATCTGGTAACTGGAGAGAATTAAAGAAGATCAGTATAATGAACTTTCTTGATCAGTTCTGTTAAAATACCCATGAATTCCACTTCAGTTTCATTACTTGGCTGGCTGGCTGGCTTGGCCTCCTAACCAGATTCAAAACCTGCTCGGCAACTTTATTTTAATGAATGAACCTTTTCTTCTTGTTTCCCATTCCAAATTGATTGACTTGATTGATGTTTCTCCCTATGTTTATTTTGTGAGAGCGCATGCACACATATTGTATCTTTTCTCTGTCAAGGGCATCACAAAAGTAAGAAGCTCATTTGATGCCTTTTCTTTTGCCCATTGAATGCTATGCTGTCTGAAGAGTGTCCTCTCCCTGGCTGATACATAGCCCAAAGCCCAATTCTTCTGCAACATGTAAAAGTGAGTGTGATGTTTGGAACCTTGGAATATCCTAGAAGAAAGAGCAGAAGTCCATGGAGGAAGCACTTTCAGAACACTGGAAAAAAATAATAATTGTTGGGCCATTAATGACATCCATGCTCCTAAAGCAGTGTGTGTGTGTGTGTCGTTTTTTATATTTTGTAACTCCAATTATAATTCCTAGCTTGTCTAATTTCCTTTTAAAAATGGTCTCTTTCTGCTTTTCATTCTACATGAACAAACTTTACATGTGTCCTGAAAAATGAAGCTTAAATGCACCTTTACTGTCAAATCTGCTTTTTATTTCCTCATCTTTTGCTAACTCTTCCAAATGTGAGCTGGGCACTTGAGATAAATATAGACAACAGACAAGAGCAAGGACCACACAGGTTTCTAAAACATTTGAAAAGGGCTACAATAACTATTTTAATACTTCTCTAAGGATCTTTCCTTCTAGCATCTTCGTTTTAGACTCCTACCATTTATTAGTATACTAATTTCATTCTGTTTCAATGGTCTGTCTCCATCTGGTATCCTCTGGAAACTAGTTTGGCAGTAGCAAGCAGCATGGAGCCCTCCAGATACTTTGACTCACTTACTATTTCCATAAATCCCAGATAACGCAGTGACTGGTCGGGGCTTATGGGACTATTACTTTGAAACAGCTGGAAAGCATAAGTTGTCCACCACTTGATTATATAAGTTTCCCAAAATGTTAGCTAATTTAGGTTTTAAAAAATTAAGCATAAAAGTATTGACCCATGAAAACCAAGCCTCCCCCCCCGCCCAAATGATAATGTAATTTCCTCATTGAGTCAGTTTTTTAAAAAAGCACTTATCATATACGTTCACATTTGGCCTGGCTTGGTTTTCTTCCTCTTTTCAACTACCGTATTTTCATTCTGTTTGGGCAAAGATAAAAAAAGGATGCAGTATGTTTTCAAGTTTTGAAGATTAAGAAAATGGGCTGTTTCAGTTTCTCCATTCACCAATATGCTGATTTAATTTCTCTCTCTCTCTCTCTCTCTCTCTCTCTCTCCCTCCCTCCCTCCTTTCCTCATCTCCCCCTCTCCCCATCTCTCAGGTAGAATGGTAAAGCATCCAGGATAAAGGTAAACTAATACTGTACATATGGAGGGCAACAGATTAGGAGGATCACTGTTGGTGACCAACTGATTTACTTATTTGTTGCATGTATTTTGCCTTTTCTCATTTCTCAACCTTGGCAAACTGGCTTCTGGCTGGCTAGGGAATTCTGGGAGTTGAAGTCCACACATCTTAAAGTTGCTAAGGTTGAGAAGCACTGCTCTAGGAATTCAAAGTGGAATTCACAATACTTTTCCCTTCTGCTGTGGAGAAAACAGTCTTTATTTTTCCACCCCACACAGCAACACAAGTAGGCTGTATCCTGCTTATCAATTTACTTGAAGAGTCACCAATGCAACCATGACAGGCAGCGTGGTTGCCCTTCAGGTGTTGTAGAGCTGCCGGTCCCATATCTCATAACTAACCTCACTCACTGTATTTGAGATAGCAGAAAGAGCATGGAATCTAAACTCAGAAGTGTGTGTGTGTGTGTGTGTGTGTGTGTGTGTGTTATATATATATATATATATATATATATATATATATATATATATATATGTATGTATAATAAATCTTCAAGTTGCCAAGGTTGAGAAAAACTGTTGCTTGGTGAAGCTTTTTTGAATAAATAAACCATTGCCTTTTAGTTTTAATGAGACAAACATAATTATTCCTTAACCAGGCAAAAATCCAGCTACGCATGTTCTAATTATAGATCTATTTCCTTGATAAATGTGGATGCTAAGATTTTAACAGCTACTTTGGTTTACAGATTACAGTTTGTTCTTCCAACTGTTGTAAATCAGTCTGGATTTAGATAGAGTCTGACAATATCGTATGTTTAATCAATGCTTTTGCTCCAACTCAAAATAGATAAAAGTTTTTGGGATGCTGAGAAAATTTTTGACATATTAGATTTTCCCAAAGGTTTATATTTTGCACTGATATTATGCATTCCATCCTAAATCACATGTTATCATGGTGTATTTTCTTCTTGATTTGATTGTATGCTAAAGCACACAATAAGGACTTCTGCTTTCTTCCTTTAAAAATGTGTTAGATTTTCTTGCCTTTTTAATTAGAACTTATGAAAACATTACTACAATTACATCAGAGCATATGATTCTACTATATGTTATTTTATAATTACAGAAGTTTTATAGATAGACCAGTAAATATTAGCCTTAATCCCATTTTATTCAGCTATACATTCAATAATCTCTTTGGTTACGCTACAGTGTACATACAATGGAGACTTGATGCCATGGAGCCATGTCATCATATCATATCATATCATATCATATCATATCATATCATATCATATCATTTCATTTCATATCATATATCAGGTTATGTTTTTATTTGTTTATTTGTCATAAACCAATTACCAGATTTTTTCAATTGATAGAAATGAATTTATCCCTTGTTTCGATGCAAATGAAAGAAGATCTAGGTAGATGTGTTTTAGATGAATTACATTTTGAGTGGCCTTTTGAAGTTTATTCTGTTCATATTATTTTCAATGAATATATAAGGGTTTTGGTTTTTTTTGGCAAAAGCATGCTGCAAGACTTTTCACTGTGCAAAATGACAATTTATTTAAGATGGGAAACCATATAAATAGTTGAAATGAATAAATTATCCATTTAGCCTTCTACATTTTCAGAGCCTTCTCTGGACATTATTTTAACTTTGGTCACTAACTGGAATAAGAAAATTCAGAATTTGGTTCTTATTTGGGCTTATCTTGGAATAATTATTTGATCGTACTAAAATCCAAAGACCTGGTCTTTGGGAGTTAAGTGAATTTCATTGTATGGGTATACTGTATATACCCGTACAATGACAATAAATTTTTATTATTATTATTATTATTATTATTATTATTATTATTGTATTATTATTATTATTATTATTATTATTATTATTATTATTATTATTGTTGTTGTTGTTGTCCTGCCATGTATTGGAATAGTTGTTTGTTCTGGGATCTTATTTAATATCTGCATTTAATATCTCAAAAATCTAAAGAAAAGATTCGATTGCAAATATAACCTTGACCCTTTTATGCATAACAGCTATATTTTATGGGATAATTCCAGTTTTTAAAAAAAGGACAGATCTACTTATGGATAAATTAGACTTCTCATAGTAGTAATTTGGATTAAACAGTTTGAAGAAGGAAACAATTTTAAACACTGTTACTGTTTTTTTTGTTTTAATTTTGTTTCCTGCCCAGATTTGGTTTGGGTTTTGGTTGGTTAAGATGGGCAGTCTTATGTCTAATAAACATTTTCTTAACTGATCATGTGCTGTCAAGTCTATGTCAACTCCTAACAACCTCTGCACACAGAGAAGCAAAACAAATATTGCAAAAGTTGTGGCACAACTTTTGCAAGAGTTCTGGGGGCTGCCCCCAAGATTTTCAAGAGTCCCAGAATCCCTGGGCTCTCAGATGGGGTATCTCTGGGCTAGACTGGGGTCTTGGTCTTGCTTTCACATCTGGCAGCCAGATTGATTCTCCAGACTTTGGAATGCAGTCTTCTCCCTATGGAACAATAAATAGTCCTGCAGAGTGACAGGAAAAAGGAACTGCTACATAAAAAAACATGTGTTTGGAATGACAGTGAAAATGGTGAAAATGTTGCTTTATATTTAATCATACTATTGTTTAAGTGCACCCTCAACCCTGAAAGACCATAATATCAGAAGATCCCACACCACAACCAATCTAAGACACTGTGGAAAAGGCAGGATACAAATCAAACAAAATAGGGAAGAAAAACAGCAGTGCTCCATGAAAACTGTTGTATTTATCATATTAAAGGAAAGTGATAGTTTCTATTGTTCAACAACTTGAACAGGAATTTGGGATATTCTATGAATAGCCAGTAAGTTGATAGAACTGGGTTCTTTCTATGCTTGCTGTCACATCTAAATCAGTGTTTTCAAACTTGGCAACTTTAAGATATGTGAACTTCAACTCCCAGCATTCTCTTCCCAACAGCTGGCTGGGGAATTCTGGGAGCTGAAATCCAGACACCTTAAAATTGCCAGGTCTGAAAAACACTGGTCTAAGGCATCCATGATGGCAGCAAATTGAATGGGGAAATAATAGCCAAAGCTTAATCCTGCCAAGACAAGGAGCGTATGAGAATTATATTTGTGTCTGTTTTTGTGTGTATATCAAAATGGCCAAGGTGATGACTGCAATTCTAGGCACCGCCAGCACCATGCATGTAAATAGGGTGGAATTTCAACTACAGTTATGGCCACAGGAGTCTACTTCTGCCTGCCTTGTAAATTGCTGTTGTTCTTGAGACAATCAATTGCTTCCAATTCTCTATGACCTGTTAGGCAATGGTTTATGAAGGTTGTTGATCAGGAATTGCTTCTCTGAGTTCTTGTGAGCTCAGTTTGTGGTATTAGCAATAGTACTTAGCCACTATATCTCCTGCTGGCTTCTTTTTCTATGGCCTTTATGGTTTGAGGTGATTTGGTTGCACCTACGAGTTTAATACATTTCCTACATTGCTTCTTGAACCAATCTTGATTTTTGAATTCTGCAGTCCTTTGGAAAATATCTTTGTGAATCTGGCTGAATCTGAAATTGATACTCCTACACATAAGGTAACACTTGGGTTGGATATATATATATATATATATATATATATATATATATATATATATATATAATTACTATCAATCAGCATATGAGCATATGGAGGTTAGGATCTGGGGCATCTTATTATCACATCACTCTATTTTCTTTAGATCGGTGGTACCCAGAAGCTACAGTTGTATTACAGGCCTTGGTTCTTGTAGCCAACATGGATATTAAGAATGCTGGCTGGGGATGATTGGAACTGTTAAACTATTTTAGAAAGTGTCAGATGGGGGAGGGGCATTTCAGTGGGGGTTAAAAACTACTCCTGAGAGTCCAGAGATGTTGACCTTCATTTTTAGTTCAGTTTGATTCATGCCAACTGCAGTCAAATGTGATGGAAGCTGGAAGATGCAGCAGATGCCATCTGGCAAGCAGCAAAGAACTACCAGTACATAATATCTGAAGCAAAGACATGTGTCCTCCTTCAAACTGCCACAATTTAAAGCCCCAGTGCTCTGATAATGATGTACCTTACTTCCCAGATACTCTCAGCAGAAACTGTGCCAGTTTGGCATATGTTCAAAAAGCCTTTCTATAGAAGGGTAAGCAGATAGATCCTAAATATATGTGCTTACAATGAATGAATTGCAGTCTGTTGGCTTCTAAGAGGGATGCAAGAAAGTGTTGCTAGATGTTCTTAAACTGATATGAGAACATCTATTTAAAGAAAGAAGGCATTCATGATGTTTATGGGTTCTGGGTAAGGAGTAGCAATGAAATCTGTATGCAAATCTCTTCGATCACAGGATGGGAAAATGTTTAGAAATCCTGTCTACAACAATGTGGTTCTAGAGAGATACCTAATCCTAATCTAAACCACCTAACCCTAACCTGGACCTGAACTTGATGGATTGCATTCAAAATGAGCAATTTCCCGCATTTCTAACCAGCAATACAGTTTTGAATGTGCTTTAAGGTATATGTGCACTGGCAACAGGCAACAGGAAACTAAAAGTTCTGAGAATCATCTCATGGATAATAATAGTGCAAAGGTGCTGAGACAAAATTATGAGGTGAAGGGGAAGTTGAGGCTGTGTGCCAGGCAACAGTTTGCAAGAAAGCAATATGTTACAATTATAGACAAAATACTGTCTCTTTGTTTACACCAGATTCTGGATGTTTATCACTTACACATTTAGTATCATGGTCTGTATTTGGAATGAGGAAGGAAACAAACTCTGATGATGAGTGTTATGTGTTTTTATTCTGCCTTTCACCCCAATCCTTATCTAGTTTTGCATTTGGAAAGGCATACATAATGAACAGTGCAGTTCTATGCTTAGGTCCCACCTCACTGACTGGGATGTAGTAATTTATTGATCGATTAATCAAATTTAATTACATGGCTGCCCATCTGACATGAAATGACACACAACAATCACATAAAACCAACTATATAAATACAATCTTCATAAAATATAAAACAATCATTACTGAAAAATAAAATATATGAAGAAATAATATATGCAAAGCATAGGTATAGAGAAAGTAAATATGTCAATATTGGAGCCATCTTAAGATGTTATTGGTTCTCTGAGACATAACCAAGTCTTGAGGGATTTCTGGAATATTAACAGGAATGGAGCTGGAACGTGACTTAGTAGGGGAAAATGTTCCATTCGAAGGATGCCACAGCAGAGAAGGCTCACCTCCTGGCAGTCATCAAATGTAAGATTCTAATAGATGATGCGCACAACATATTTTCTCTGCCAGATCTAATGAGTTGGGCCCATGTAATCGGGGAGAGGCATTCTCTCAGATAACCTGGTCCCAGGTCATGACAGGCTTTAAAGGTTAAAACCAGCACCTTAAATAGGACCCAAAACAAGCTGGCAGCTAATGCAGCTTGCGGCCCAGAGGCGTAACGTGCTGTTCTGAGAATCCACATAACTGCCCACACTGCTACATATTGCACCAGCTGAAGCTTCTGGATACATTCAAGGGCAGCCTCATGTAAAGCACAGAAGTCCAATCTGGAAGTGACCAAGGTATGAGTGACCATGAGCAGAGTCTTCCAATCTAGGAATGCACCCAATTGATATACCCCATGAAACTATGCAAAAGCACTCCTAGCTACATCTGCCACTTGCTCTTCAAGCAGGAGGTGTGAGTCTAGGAGGACCTCCAGATTGCACACCACGCAGGGGTGAAATCTAAAAATTTTTGCTACCGGTTCTGTGGGTGTGGCTTAATTAGCGCGTGGGGCTTGGTGGTCAGGTGACTGGGTAGGCATGGCTTGTTGGTCAGGTGGGCGTGGCCAAGTCAACATCACTTCTTTGCCCTTTTTTAACCTATAAAACACAACACAACACAACTGGTTCACCCACGATGTAAAAGCAGCTGTGCTAGACCCAAAATGGCCCTGCAACAAGCAGGAACCTCACACAGCCACAAAAAGTCCAAAAAACCAACTTTCACACTTCACACACACATAATTCCACATACAGCTTTGTGAGATTTTGTGTGTTTATGTAGTTAGAGTGAAACACTACAGAAACACACAAAATCTTAGAAAGCTGCACAAATATTATTTTATTTTTATTTTTTATTTTATATAAAAGCAGCTAAATTTAAAACTTCCTAAACTTTAAATGGCTAGGTCTAAAAAAAGAACAACTAAAAAAAACCCCAATTAACTATTTTTTTAAAGCTCCCAAAGGGGGAAAAAACTTACAAGGCAGGTAGGCAGGCAGGCAGATAGAGCTGCTCACCGATGAGCTTGATTGCAGGCAGGGAGATTCAGTTGATGCAATGGATTGCATGGATTACAGGAAGCGAAGCAAGGCAGGCGTTGCAACCAGCGGCTCAGGATTCAGTCCGAAGAGCGAAGGTAAACAAGCTGGGGGCTGGGGGGGGGAAGGGATTTTTGCTACCGGTTCTCCGAACTGCCCACCGCCATCACTACCTACTCGCCTGAGCTGGTCCGAACTGGGAGCATTTCACCCCTGACACCACGTCTATCTGGGCACTGCAATCCCATCCAGTATCAAAGATGGCATAGTTTTAAAACCCCAAGTCTGTGCTAATCCAATGCCAACAGAACAGGAGAACAAGCACAGCCGTCTCCAGCACAGCCAGTCCTCTCACCAGTTCCTCAATCTGCTCCTTCAGAAAGTGACCCCAAATTCCTAAAGTAGCCCCCAGGTCCAATCACTGCCAATTCAAATTAGAAAAAGCAACTGCCAAAAAACAGGACAACCAGGCAAAGCAAAAGAGGCAGCTATAGCTTCTTTATAGTGATCTTGCGAGACCCGGCCACAAATTGGAGTGTATGTGTTTTAACGTTTTAAAGTTTTAATGTCTTCTTTTAACTTTTGTATGGGATATTGTTGCATTGTTTTATTCTCTGTTGTAAGCCGCCCAGAGTCCCTTGGGAGTGGGGCAGCATAGAAATGAGACTAAATAAATAAATAAATAAATAAATAAATAAATAATATAGCCATCTTCCAGTATCTTGTTACAGTCCAGACTAGCCCCATCTCCATCCTTGAAGTCCAAAATAGGCAGAAAAGTCCACCTCCACTTTATACAAGCACCACAAAAAGCCATCTTCATGCATTTTATACCAAACAATTAAGAAGAGAGCCTAACTGTGGCTCTCTTAATTACATGAGATCACAATGCTAGTTCTTCTAACAGCTCTTGCTCCTTATTTGTTTTTCTACTGCAAGTAAAACATGAAAAAGGGCAAAGGTTAGGCTCAGGAAAACTATTGTATATGAATATATGTATCTTGACTCTGTGTGGAATCCATGTGTACATAACTTATTTATGTATTTATCAAATTTATGTGGCTGCCCATCTCACACAAAGTAACTCTGGGCGGCATGTAATAAAACCAGCAATTAAACCATGGTGGCACAGTGGTTAGTATCCAGTATTGTGGGCTAACTCTGTCCACCACCAGGAATTCAATCCTAAATGGCTAAAGGTTGACTCAGCCTTCCATCCTTCTGAGGTTGGTAAAATGAAGACCCACATTTTGGGGGCATTAGGCTGACATTTGTAAACTGCTCAAAGAGCGCTGTAAAGCACTATGGAACAGTTTATAAGTCTAAGTGCTATTGCTACTGTTATTGCTAAACATACAGTCTTATAAAGCCACTTAAAACTCTTAAATAATTAAATCTTTTTTAATTATTTAGGGTTCAACTGAGGGTTGAAATCAGAATGGTATACATACTGCAATAATTAATGTAGGAGATCAAGCTATGTCCCTAATAGCAAAAAATTATGAAAGCTAATGTTAATTTCATGAATACATGCATTCTGTTTTGTTAACATCCCTCATTAGGATTTCTTTGAGAGGATAAACAATAATCCAAATAATACTGGATTATAAACTGTTGAGCATTTCTCCACCTAAAAATCTCTGGTTACAATGCACAGACAAAAGAGCTCACATCAATATGATACTTTTATCAGTCTTCCCGTCCTCAACTGTTTTAATGGAGTGGATTTTGTAGCTGTTATGAGAAGAGATTTATTTACAGGACATACTTTATGGGGATAGGTAAAACCTAGCATCTACCTAACTGTATCTTCCTGGGAGAAAGTGAAAGAGACATTGCTTTGTGTGTCTGGGTAGAAGGAAGTGGCCTCAGATTAGCAGCTAGTCTTTGTCTTAGACAAAGAACAGGCACCATGATAGATAAACAGAGGCTCAGAATAAATTTCTAACTTTCTATGGAGCTACATGCATACATCAGGGTTGGGTTCCACTTATCTTTACTACTGCTCGCGCGCGCTTCTGCACATGTACAGATCACCCATGATGATGTCATGGCGGGTGGGCAGAGCCTCCCGCCGGTTTTACTACCGGTTCTATATAACCGGACCGGACTGGGAGCAACCCACCACTGGCATGCATGCTTGCCAGTTTCTCTCACGGAACCATCTCCACTCCACCCCCGCCCCAGGCCACAAATCCAGAAAGATTAGGGAACTCTGCTCTAGCTGACTTTGGTGTTTTTTTTAAAAAAATATTTATTTATTGGAGTAGTTAAAGGAACAGAAGAGCTATACAAATTAAAAATAGAAGACAGAAAGGGACAGAGCAGATAATAAAGTATCGGTAAATATAATTACTGTAAAATTTAAAGTTAATTAAATGTAGAGAATGATGTTCATTATATCATCTGAAGAAATTACTAGAAATCTATATACCAATTGTGAACATCAAATTAATACTAATATCATTACTGATTGCTATGCTTCCAAAGAAAAATGCACCCAATCATATAAATGAAAAAGATCAAAGAAATAAACAAATAAAAAAAAGGAAAAACAGCACGAAAGAGTCTATAAAATCAGTAAAAATGACATTGGGAAATGTTGCTTTAAATTCACCCATTGAATTTAAATTCACCGATCACCCATTGTACTCAGGTGATGATTGCATCAACCTATTTAAAAGCATTGAAATTGTTTCTAATTACTGGCTTTACATCAATTGTTTCCCTCTTAAAAAGCGTACTCTGTGTAATTGAGTTTGACTTGTGGTATGACACATGATATATTCCCCATGGACAGCCCTAAGGCCAGTTTTGCATAAGGGTTCATGTGTGCCATGGTGAGGCCTATACTGTGCATGAATCAGTCTTGTAACTCTGTGAAAGAAGGAACACTTGAGAATATAATGGCATTTTTAATGTGTTTCTGATTTCATCAATTACGCTGCTTGCTGTCAAAACTTCAGGTTCAACCATTAAGAATACTTATTCTTTAATCCAGTGTTTCTCAATCTCGGCAACTTGAAAATGTGAGGACTTCAACTTCCAGAATTCTCCAGCCAGTATAGCTAGTTGAGGAATTCTGGGAGTTGAAATCCACACATCTGTAAATTGCCATGGTTGAGAAACATTGATCTAATCCAGGGGTCTCCAACCTTGGCAACTTTAAGCCTGGCAGACTTCAACTCCCAGAATTCCCCTGCCAGCATTGCTCTAATCAATCAAGGTTTCCAAGGTTGGAGACCCCTGCTCTAATCAACCACAAATTTGAAAGAATTCGGTGATTCCTTGTTTTGGTTCCTTGCCCAATAATGCAGAGAGAGAGATCTCTCCCTTCTCATTCCTTGGCCCTCACATACCTGTTCATGTATTTCCCTTGAGATCAAACTGTTCAGCAGAAAGGACAAATTACTTCACTGCATTCAAGGTGATGCAAAGTTGATTAAGATCTTGCCTCTGAGATCTGATTCAGTCATGGCAAATTTTTTTTAGCTAATAAATGTAGAATAATAAATGTTCTCTTGTGAACCTGTTAGAGCTGCAATACTGAAAAATCTAATCTTGTGTATTCTATCACTTCATACTCTAGTTTATTTGTTTGTTTGTTGGTTTGTTCATTTATCAAATTTATTTGCTGATCATCTCAGGGTTCAAGACAACTCTGAGTGGTGGTGGGGAAGGGTTCAGCTACCTTTGCCCATTGTGCAAAAAAACAAAACAAAAAAGCCCTCACTAGAAAGCTATCAGAAGGAAGCTTTTTGAATAATGTGACTCATAAACTGGGCTAGCTTGAAGATGCTATTTTGCTGTTTGTAATAAGGATTGGAAAAGGCCAAGTTCCATTTTATTTAGGAACTTAAACAACAAATCCAACTTTCAGCTTCATTCCAGGCCAAACTGGATTTATCCTATCAAAGAACAATGAATAACGAATGTGCCCTGAATGTCCCAAGCCATGTTTTCTTATTTAGAGTTATGATTTGCCATCTGGATTCCATGTGTGATAGTTAAAAAGCATGTAATGACATATGAAGGTTGACATTCTATTATTACACATGGGAATGATGTTGATGATGATTCTGATCCAGGAAAAAGATTACTTATCTCTGAAATGGAAAATTTGTGCAGAGAGTGATAAAAAATTTAAGATAAGCCATGTGACTAGGTTACTTGTGATCCTATCATTTGCCCCTGATCACAGAGCAGAATTACACAGCCTGGAGGTGACTTTCTTCTAGCATCAAAGTCTGGGGAAAGCCTCATCCTTCCCTGAAGGGGTTGCCAGGAACGTGTTGACCCTGGTCAACTACAAAAGACAGTTTTGCATAACCAGTATTAGCATTATTATGAAACAGTGCTCCTTCATCCTTATCACGTTTATTGCTTTTTGGCCTTTGTTTGTATAGCCGTCAACCAACTGAAGTGCAGTCACTGGTAGGAAGGAAGTCTGCTTCTATCTTCACATTTTTTGTACTACTTATGTTTGATCAGCATCACTGCTGTTGCCCTGGGTTTTGCACAGTAGCCAGCCAAGCTTACACTGGGTGAAATCCAAAGCTGTCAGATTTTAACTCTTAAGTAACAATATCCCTGATGCTCCAAGATCTGAAAATCACAGTCCCAACCATAGAAGGTCAACCACAGGAGGGGTATAAGACAACCACTGTGATTATGTGATTGAAGTCCCATCACTTTTCATGTTCTTTGATCACACAATTGGGTCCATTACAGACACCCCTGCCAACATATGATCAACAGCCAACTTAGACATTTAACTTGAAGGATTGAAAATAAAGAAGTAACATAAGCCAAATATTCAATTCAGAAAGATTAAGCTAAAAGTTACTCCCAGAAAGAAGGTATAAACTTTATTTAACCTTTCTACTGAACACCCTTCCCCAACTTTTCATCTGTAGTGTTCCAAATGAACATATACCTTTCATGGTTGCTATGATAAACAAACCATACATGACATCTCAGGCAACAGAGTCCTGTGAGAGTACTAAAGCATGTCAGAGGCTAAATGCATAACAGTATTTTATATATCCTTATCTTGGCCCAACTAGGCCTAGGATGATGACTGCTCAGATCTTCAAGTCCAGACTAAGCACTGGGTTTTAAAGGATTTTGCAGTTCTTAAAAATTGATGTGGAGTATGAAATAGATAACCTAATTTTTTCTCTCCCCAGTTTAGGAGAATATATTTCCCATAGTAACCCTTCTCAGTTGTAGACCTGACAAACAACTATTGTTCTGAAGCCTTTGTTCCAGAGGTCATGAACAGACTAAATAAATTTGCCCACAGGTACAACAAATACAAGATACTTGTTGGGCTAATATTTGTTGAGCTGCATAAAGCAAACATTCCTACCTCAGCAGGAATTACCTACTATTCTACTATCTTGTGAGTGGTTTGCTTTCCACATATAACATCACTTCTGACCTACAAAGAACTACACTGGGTTTTATTCATGACAATTAGCCAGGATAATGAAAGGAAACCTATATTTAAATGTATCTGAACCTCTCTTAACATGTGAGCTAGGGCTCCTTGTAATGGTCACCTGAATTGGCTCTGGGAGTGGAATTTAATTTCTCAATAATTACATCATCAATTTGGACATGTACAATTTTTTAAGGAGACAGCCAGTTTGGTTTTAGTGAATAAGGAACCAGGAGACTGTGAGTTCTAATCTTGCTTTAGGCATGAAAGCCAGCTGGGTGACTTTAGGTCAGTCACTCTCTATCAGCCCATAACATCTTGCTTGCACAACTAGCCAGTTGGTCAATCTTGCCACAACCAATGGATCAATACTTGGTTGATATGAAAAAAAGTGGAAAGGAGGAGGAGGAAGAGGAGGAGTTGGAGGAGGAGGAGGAGAAGGAGGAAAAGGAGGAGGAGGAGAAGGAAAAGGAAAAGGAGGAGGAGGAGGAGGAGGAGGAAGAAGAGGAGGAATTGGAGGAGGAGGAGAAGGAGGAGAAGGAGGAGGAAAAGGAGGAGGAGGAGGAGGAAGAGGAGGAGTTGGAGAAGGAGGAGGAGAAGGAGGAAAAGGAGGAGGAGGAGAAGGAAAAGGAGGAGGAGGAGGAAGAAGAAGAGGAGGAATTGGAGGAGGAGGAGGAGAAGGAGGAGAAGGAGGAAAAGGAGGAGGAGGAGGAGGAGGAAGAGGAAGAAGAGGAGGAGGAGGGGAAGAAGAAGAAAAGAAGTTTCTTAAGATTTATGTGTGTATATCTAACATGTATACATGTGGAACCTGGATACTTTTATTTGTTTTATATGAATATGATAAGACTGCAGATGTCTAAGGATATTCAAGAAATACACTGAAATATATTGCTTCAGACTACCATAGGTCATAGACATTTACTATAAAAAAAGAAATGTTTCCTCCTACACTCTGAAATCAATTTCATATGTGGTTTTTATTAATCTCCTGGTAACAATTTGGATGGACTTGCCACCTCCAGGGTGTGGTTAGGATGTCCTCAGCTCGCGTCAAGACCTTTCTTGTTGTTTCCTGCGTGGGAGGGCTGCGGTTCTTGTTTCTGAAAAGGAATGTCATATGATTGGTCAGCAACTTCGGATCTCTCTGTCTGAGTTCCACTTCCTTCCTAAATTTGATAAACAATTAAAGGAACCATTTGTTTATGTGTAATGTGTGTGTCTCTCTTTCGGATTTTTTTAAAAAAGTTACTTCGTTTATCATTACTGAACTGTTGCTGCTCTGTTTCTTTCAGATGGAGTGGGAAAAGCCTGGCATTTCTTTTAGGGACTCTAGAGCTCTCCTTGTTTGTTTGTTTTTTAATTTATATTTTTTCCTACTGTAGGATTGTGGAGAATATGAGAACCCAAGCACCATTTGGTGACCTTGTATTAATCTAAGAAGGCAATTGCCCTAATGTGTACTTGTTGTGTGAAGGAGTCAGGTAGAAGAATGGCCTAATGGCTGAAGCATTGCTCCAAATGACCACACAGATTGGCACAAAAACAGCAAAAATATTTGGTGCCAGCTCTTAGGGACGTGAAAGCTAACCAAGAATCATGATATTCAGTGCAGTATCTCTTAACTAATTCATCCACATATACATACATTGTTAAAGGCGTTTGTGTTACCATTTTAAATTTAAAATATAGCACTAGATAACCCATGACCTATTGGGTCACTGTTTCAGAGATATTTGCTTATCTAAACCGAGAAACAGAATGATCAAAGGCAGGCAAAAAAACCCAACAACAACAACAGTGTTCCTGCTGGCTTCCAACTTCCTGTGGCTTTCCCACTGAGTTTCCTTGACGGAAGCTGAAGCATCAGAAATCCGCTTCCCTTCCCTAAGGTGGGGGATTGAGTGAGTGAGAGATTATGCAAGCAGCCAGGAAGATGTTAGGGAACACTGAAAATGAGGATAAAATGAACACAACAAAACAATGGCAGCACTGAAGCAGCCACAACTCCCCCAAATTTCAATCCCATGGGTTAGTCCATTTGATGTACCCCTACCTGTGCTCATTTCTGCGGGACCCCTACCTGTGCTCATTTCAGCACAGCAGCATCAATAATCTCCTAATGTTATGGTAATGCTATGATTTAAGTGAACTGAACATGTGAACTGAGTAAACTTAAGAGTATCTTCTTAATTTAGTGTTAGTGAAGAGTTCTAATTGTGGCTCAACATAGAGTCAAATTCATCTGTTTCTAATATATTTGAAATTCTTCTGGATTGTAGGAGAAGAGAAATATTACATGTATATTTCACAACTAAAACAAATGTAGGAATTATTTACACAGGCTTGGCTGACTAAAGTGCTAGACATGTAAAAATATGTCCAGGGTTTAAAATTGCTAATTGAGCCATTGTCTATGTGTGTATATGGTATCTATATACAAGTCGCATGTGATAAGAAGATGAGAGTCACTTTCATACCACACCCTTTTTATCATCCAATTCTTCACCAGGTTCTTTAAAATTAAATTGCAATTATTTTTACCTCTGTTAATCCTGAAGCGCAGAGAAGACAGTGCACGTGCTTTCCCATCACAAATCAGTCAGTGCTCACTGAAACTCTGTGAAGATTTGATTTAGAAATTTTGTTGAAGGCAATTCATTTGAGCTTTCTTTCTTTTTTTCTTAAACCGAATCATCAGAGTTGAATGTACAGATACATTTCTCTAAACTAAATTTCAGTTTGAATCAATTCAAATTGTATCAAATCAGAAAATTGTATTGAACTGTGAGAAATTAGTGATTTGAATCAAACTGATGAGGGATGAATAACAGAAGAATATAAAGTAAATTATTCAAGCGGAACCTCAACCCCTGTGAGTTAACCTCTGGTTCTGAAATCATAAAAAACACCTATTTCATACTAAAATAAAATAAAATAAAATAAAATAAAATAAAATAAAATAAAATA
>WNWU01000041.1:9337636-9360268 GCA_012654045.1 Ptyas mucosa | reverse complement strand
AAAATAAAATAAAATAAAATAAAATAAAATAAAATAAAATAAAATAATAAAATAAAATCTGCTAACCCCATGCTCTGTATTTTCCAATGTATTAGATATATATAGACAGACAGATAGATAGAGAGAGAGATAGAGATAGAGATAGAGATAGAGAATAATCTGGGAAGTTACCATGAATGGAAGCTTTCCAGATGCAAAACCAGAAGCCTCTATTTCATTTAAAAGTCCCTGTAACTGTGGCAGTGAAATTATAGTGCACTGACAATTTTGCAACCACCCACTTATATCAATAGCTTTAATTATAGAGTTGAATGAATGAGTGAAATTAAATCTAGACAAGATATTGAAAGCTGTTACTAAATAGAACACTGGACTAAGGGATAGTATTCACATTATTTTTTGGAATGTGCTGCCCTCTTTTTGCATTAGACATAAATTATTGTAAATCACCCAAAATCATTCATTGAGACGGGTAGTTATAGAAAACAAACAAACAAACTCAGCTCTTTATCATATCCAACATGGTGAAATTAGAGAGCTCCTGAGCCTATCCTAAAATGGTACAAAACTCCCATGGAAGTATTGCTCAATAGCTCTGCTCAAAAGTTTCCAAAAGGTCTCCCTTGTGGTATTTATTTTAGTAAATCGCTCGAGGCTGTGAACATATCCAATACCCCTTCCTAATCCTAGTTTCCTCACAACAATCACCCTGTGTGGTGAGTTGGGCTGAAAGATGGGAAGCAACTACATGCCAATCCATATGCAGACCCTCCCCCCCCTTAAAAAAATGTCTTCAAAGCTTAAATATGGAGCATGATGTATTCCAAGACCAGAAACCAAGCAATATTCTCACTGGTAAATTAGAAAAAATAAGAGTTGTTTCTTCCGCCTATTATTCACCACTTCACAGTGATAGTTCTCAAAAACATTTCCTTAACATTCGGATGTCAGATATTTCATTATTTTGTTCAGAGGCCTTATTTTTGCATTCAGGTTCAACCGGTACTCAAATCCTTAGCAGAAAAGTAAGAGTGTCACAGCCTCTACCTATACATTCCCCACCCTTGTCTTGTAGAACAATTGCCGAATTGTTCTGAGATGTTAACCCACATAAATTAGTTCCAGCTATCCAGTGTTTGATCTGGTTCTTTTGTGGCTGTTGGGTTGCATGCAGATGTGTGAGTCTTGTCTTACCACCTACATATTTATAATACTTACATCTCCTCTTTCATCTTAATTGACTGGAGTCTCTCAGTTCTATGGTGTGGGCATGACAACTAAACTTTCTTTTTCTTATGCAGGAACAGTTACAGGAACAATTTCTGAACACTGTATAATTTATTTCTAGTTCAGGAAAAATGTACTAAATATGCCCACCTCTCCATATGCCTATGACTCAGCCACAATAAGCATAGAGAGTTGTTAATTTGCTTCATCTGATTTTCCTCACCAAATCCCAGTCTTTTCCAGTCTGTGGCCCATTATATGCTTTATATTTTCAAATGTACAGCTAAAAATGTAAAGTGTGAATTCAATCAATGAGTGTTTCCGAGAATGCTTGTGGCAAGAGCTTTGTCCCGATGTGAGGGAATATTTTCCAACCAGGAGGAGAATCAAGTGAAGGTACCCAGGGAACCTGATGCAAGATCCAAACTGCAGCAACTGACCCACACTCTTGATTCCAGTCTCAATGAATTCAACCTGCAACCGGAATTTGGTCCATTCAGCCCAGGGGTGGGTTCTACTTACCTTTACTACCGATTCGCAATGGGATCACCCATGATGCCGTCGTGGCAGGTGGGTGGGGCCTCCCGCCGGTTTTACTACTGGTTCTATAGAACCGGACAGAACTGGGACCTACCCACTACTGATTCAGCCCAAGGGAATCCTGCTACCTCTATATGGCATGTCAGACAGCAAGGAGTGCTCAGTCATCAGAAGCCACTTGGGGTAGGCCTAACAACCTAAAATTGACCAGGCATCAAGAATCATCTAGCAAAGACTAGCTGTTTCCTTGACTCAAAGTCTATTCTCAGTGCAGAACAAGACTCAGCTGAGGCCCAGTCATTCATGCCTTCTTTCTAATTCTTAATCAGGAAATCTCAAAAATTTCAGCTCATGCCTAAACTAGAAACGAATATTGTCTTGCTCTTGGAATGGATCAAGATGCAGCCCAAGGAACCATAATATAGAGGTATTTTCAGGAAAGAGCCAAGCAACCTTCCTTTTGGGGGACACATTTGGTGACAAATCTGGATTTGTTACTAATTTTACTGTGGGCTTTTTTCTTCTTCCATGTTCCTCACTGGGTAGAAGGCTAATGGTCGCTATGATCAGGGTTTTCATAATTCTTAATAATTATTATTTTCATAATTACTAAAATTGAAGGATCCATTAATATGGGCCTGGTTTAGCTCAGCAGACTAAAAGCATAGTGATTTAAACCAGCTGTCTGCAATTACTGCAAGTTCGAATCTCAACAGGCTCAAGGTTGACTCAGCCTTCCATCCTTTCCAAGGTAGGTTAAATGAGGACCCAGTTTGTAAGGGCAATAAGCTGACTTTGTATAAATATACAAAAGTATGAAGGCTATTGCTTAACGCATTGTAAGTCGCCCTGAGTCTCCGGAGAAGGGTGGCATATAAATCAATTTTTTTTAAAAAATGCGATATATGAGTTATTGTTCCTGATATTATGTGGTTCTTTGCTTACTTTTATGTATTTTTATGTTTTTAATTGATGCTAGCCACTTAAATGAATAATTTTCTATTAAATTTCAGGGATGATGATCTTTGTGGTCATTTGAATTTTAAAATCTATTCCTAATGGTCTGGGGCAATCCAGAAATCATGAAGGGAAGCAGGAATGAGTAACCTTTTGTATGAAAAACAGCACAGCAACCAATGGAAGATCAGAATGCAGGCCTAGGAGAGCTGGTGTTTACCAGATGTTTTGAATTACAATTTTTTCCAGTCTCCAAGCACTGGCAAGCGTTGGGGGATTTTGACACTAGTAACTCAACACATCTTCATTATTAGGCTGCTGCTTCTTATGTAAAAATGAAAATATACAAAATGTGTACAAAATGCCACAAAAATCTATAGTTAGAATAAAATCCATGACTTGGGAAACTAAACTAGGATATGGTTAAACCTTTCCACCTGGATTCTTATTTCAGAAGGCATTATTCAACTGTTTGTCTAAATTTTCAGGCAAAATTCACAACTTCCCAGTTCTCCTTGAGCAAACTCTCCCACTTGAATGGACTTTTCAGCTAGATATAAGGTGGTGTTTGCGCCCTTGTGGAAGCATAGCTATAAAGTAATTTCCATGTTGTTGTTACTGCTGTTGCTGTTGTTCAGTATAATAAAATAGTTTACTTCAGAAAAACATTCTGAAGAAGCAGAGGATTCATTGTGCTGAAGTGAAAGTTACCTTTAAAGGTGTCTGGCACTGGTATAGGGCTGGAATCAAAATAGTCTCAGACTTGCATAAGAATTCATTCAGTCATTATGGAAGTATCCCATGTCTCTCTACCCTAGAAGAATACATAACTTTTCTGCCAAAAGTAACAAAATATTTCCTTTCTCCTTGTGCTCTGGAAAGCCTGAAGATAATGTTTGCGGTTGCCAAAGTTTGTGATTGTGAAAGAACCCAGTTTATGGATCCCAGAAGACTAATCAAGTTCATAGCAACACTATGGTGAAAAAATAATGTGGAGAATTAAAAACTTGTTTTAGTGTTGATCACAAGCCCAGCAACTTCAGCTTAAGCCCTTGTGTTGGTGTGCAAAACACAGGATTATTACTTCAGTTCAGCTGGTGCATCTCAGACTAACTCATCCTTATAGTTCTCCACCTTTACTAGATCTGCAAAATGCCCTTCAAGAATACTTTTTAAAATATGAACTGCACTTTTTTGGGGGAAGGTGAGCTTTTGACTTTCTATTTTTCAGGGGGAGAAACCCCCCATCCATTTTAGCTTGGGGTTGTGCATTGGCTGGGAATCCAAAAAGCTGACTGGGATAATGACTTGCAATATAATTTAGGATTTCTTTGAACTTGTGGGTCATTGTGCTGTGCTTTACCATTTTTAGTACCATGATATAGATTCAGATCAGAACGTATGTCCATGTCCAATCATATAAATTCCTTGTTTTCATCCACGTTATTTTAGATTTCTTTTATCATTTCACAGCAAATGAGGAGAGGCCCCTCAGATGCAATCTTATCCAGTGCCTTTATTGCCTCTATAATCCAGAGGTTGCACTTCCACAATATCTTAAGGGAACTCCCCAACATCTGAAATCAAGTCAACCATCATTTTAATGGTCCTGATATAATGCTCCTCTAGGACATTAGAGAAAATTAAAATGGTATTTGCAGTACAATATTAGGCCAGATTTATTAATATATTTTTTTTAGCTAGGTGGGATAGACAGCTGTGTTCTCGACAGCAGAACAGAGATGACCACTTCCTCTTTCACTTCCTACAATACATCAAAGTGGCAGTTTAAGAAAAGATAACAGTCAGCAGTTAAGACTATTTGGTGCATTTGTGAGTGTGTGTGTGTGTATGTGTGAGAGAGAGAGAGGTGGGGGGAAGGAGAGTCTTGAAAGTAGTTCAGCCCAACACATAAACTAAGCCGAGGGATCTGAGGAACACTACTTATGGTACCATATCAACATTGCCAATGATCTCAGTTTGCTGTGGACTACAGACTTGGTCTGGATTTGGCTTGAACAGTGAAGCTGCAAAGCAAGAAAGTATGATTTTTATTAAGGGTTTTATTGGCTGTACAAAGCCTACAGATCTGCTGTCTGCCAGCACCCTGCAGTGGAAAACTCAGGCTGTTGCTACTCTCATTTGCTGCTCCTTCTCCTTCCTTTTACCTTGAATAAATGGCTGCAGTCTGAAGGCTTGCAAGGATGCCAGCTGGAATGCATTCCGTTCCTTTTTAACTTGTTAGACATGCAAGACAAGTTTACAGTTTGCTAGTCTGCAATATTTACAGTTCTCCTGAAAGCCAGCCCTGCACTCCACTTTGGCAGATAATGACAAAGTCTGGACTTTAGAGTTCAAAACTGGTAACGGTAGAGAGAAACTCACTCTCTTTTTCCATATCCTGTCTTAATAAAGAGCATGAGGTCCACTGCTGAATTTTGTCTGTATAGAAGTGAAGTCCACAAGGCATCCATTTAATTACTGGGGTCATTCTTGCTTAGTTACATCTCTTGCTTAGTTACAGGAGCTTCCATTGAAATATTTCAAACTTACTTCAAACATTCATAATATTTGTTAGAAGTAAGAAAAGGAATTGACTAATTTACCAAGGCTACACAATGAACAGTTGTCACAAAGAAACAAGAATTATAAAAATACAAAAGACACTGCATAATATAATACCATACCACGCCAATACAAATTCCTTCTGTATTTCATAAGACAGTAAACTGAAACAGGAAGGAAGGAAGGAAGGAAGGAAGGCAATGATGGTGATAAGGAGCCCATAAGTTCTGTAAAGAGAGACTTGAAGATATAATAGTACTTTTAAAGTATTCAAAGGCATGTTACATACACTCTCTCTCACACACACAAATACTAAGACCAACCAGTGTTTGTTGAGTCATATTGTCAGATATGGAATAATGATGCTAAATTTCAGTAAGGCAGATTGTAGTTGAATATTTGGAAAACGTTTTTAACAGTAAGATTCAACTGTAGAATTACAGTAGTTCAACAGCAGAACTAATGACCAGGGGAAATGTCCCCCCCCCCCAGGGGATCCTTTAACAAGAGGACATATTGAAAAATTTTCAGAGATGCTTTCATGTGGAAGTTTGCACTCTCAATTCCAAAAGTGGATTTGATGGTCTAAATATCCTGCCTCAGTTCTACCATAATATGATATAGCAACCATGTGGAGTTTGTGATGTTCCTATTGGGACACCAATGCCCACCAAATTATAATCAGGAATGCTGAAAATAGCAGTTCAGCAACTTCTGGAAGCCTACAAGTTCCCATTCCTAATAAACAGAGCTAGGTAGAGAAAAGGTTGTAATAATATCACACTGAGGCTAATGTAGAATGTTTTTTTTTAAAGGGCAAGTAATTCAGTTTGAATTCTAGCTACAATTATTATATTAACATCTGATTTGTAGAACCATTTGTTAGAACTTTTAAGGGGTATCTTCCAAAATGAGGAAATGGTACTGAGTCAGAGATTATTTTGTTTGAATCAACTCTGGTTGAATTTGCTATTCTGTGTGTGAGGCAAAGACAAAGAAAAGGAAAAAGAAAGCTGTCAAACCCAGAGAGCAAGTAGGATTGTTACATAAAATTTGTCATGACTCAGTCACGATGGAGGAGTCCCAGTTACAAGCATTCTATTAGCTCACTTAGTTACATACTTTTTTTGGCCCGCAGTTCTTCATTTTCTTTTATGCTGTTTTTTCCCCATCATCTGCCATGAGAAATACTGAAAAACACAAGAGATTGTTTATTTTTTAGTTGATCCAAATAAAAAGAATCATGCTCCTCTGAATTGGACAACAAATTAATTTCAGAGTACAACTGATGAAAGTTGGCTTAGAAGATGCATATGTACTCGCTGTGTGCTTTTATAGAAAGTATATCATATAGAGTTAAGGGACTTCCTTGGGAGTAAATATACAATGCAATCTTATATGCATGTCTAGTGAAAATTATGCCACACTGAGTTAAATTACATTTAAGGTGTAATTGCCACAGAGAATTCATAGTAATATCAATCAGAAAGCATTTTGCAGCCTATTATTTATTTATTTGGCCACCCAATTTCCAAACAACTCTGGGTAGTTTACAACTGAAAACCAATTTATTAAAAGAAAAATACAACAGATGAGAAGAACAATAAAGAACCAAACTGAATTAAACCAAACAAACTGAAAGGGGAAAGAGGCTATGCAAACACCCTGTCTCCAAGGCCTAGGAAGACAACCAAGACATCAGCAATTTCCTGAAAGGCACAGCATATTTAATACATTAAGAAAAGAGAAAAAAAAACATGAATTGTTTCTTGAGTGGAAAACTCTAGAACTTCCCCATCCCCAGCTTAAAATTTATTGTCAGTATATTGTGAGATTAAGGAGTTTTCATCATGTTTTATGACTACTGCTTGATGTTTGTGGATGTGACCTCTCAGTTTTCTGCTTCTTGCCCCACATAGTTCAACTACAAGTTCAACTATAGTTTCAGAATAAGTCAGATCCAGAATTCCTACAGCATGGCACTTAGATGAATCAGCTGTTAACAAATAACAGATAACTGAGATAAGTTCCATCTATGAGCCATTCAAGAAAGAAAGCAAACTAAGATCAAGGAAAGAGGTAAACAGACCTAAATATAGTCTTCCTCATTGCACCACCTATTAACCAGTACCCAGATAAGCAGGAACCAGCACCAGATAAATATGAACAATCAAAGAAGAAACAATACCCCACCCAAAAAGCAATCAAGGAAATAATATCCCAATCAGAGTTGGTAGGACAATTTGTCACATATAAACAGCCAGCAAACAGCACTCCTCCATGCACTGGTGATGTTACCTAGCCTGATAAGGAAACATCTGCAGGAAGCGAAGCAAGCTCAGAGAAGACCAAAAACCCAACAACTCAATCTTCACTTACAATCTCTATTGGCAGCATGACACAACATATTAAAGGAAAACCAGACATTGTGGCTTCTTCCAATGTGCACTCTCTGTTTCTCTCTGTCTCTCTCTATCTTTCTCTCTCTGTCTCTCATACACACACACACATTTTATTGTTATAATATATGTGAACAGAACATTGCAATATGTGTCTTAGAAGAAAAATAAAGAAAAAAGTAGAATAAAAATTTAATAATTTTTCAGGCTGATTCATATTTAATTGTTCCAACTTGAGAGGGGCAAAATCAGCCAAGTGGGAGGGAATGGTGTGTGTTTGTGCTAGTTTCATATCTTTAGTATGGCAAACTTATGCAATGTAACACAGCTGTGAGTCCTTTGTAACTTGGTTGGATATAATACATTAATGCACGTTCAGTTTAAATGCATAAGACACACTTAATAAGCATTTATGATCCAGACAAATTAGAGACAGGATAAATATAGAACTCGGTTGTCTCATGTGAACAATCATATCCTTATTGTAACCATAAGGCAGAAATATTTTCCTGTTGCTCTTTCTGAACACTGACACGTAGATAGAAAGTTCTCAGCCAAGGAGGTTGGTTGGAAGTCTGTAGGAAAAAATATAGCTCAAGCTTTTGAGTGGTCTTTGGACACTAAAACTATCTGATCAGAGTAGATTTCTGAACCTGATTAATCAAAATAAAGTTCCAATTAATTCACTTGTCCTATCTAGGATTTGGCCATGTAGATATAGGTAATGCAGATGATTAATTGAGGCAAATTGCAGAACCTCCAGAAAATTAACCAATCTATTACCTTCCACCTAGAGACAAACAACCTGCTCTCCAACAAACAATTTGGTTTCAGAAAAAAATTATCCTGTAATCTACAACTACTACATTGCAAAAACATATGGACTACACATCTCGATCAGAGCAAAGTAATAGATTTCTGTAAAGCTTTTGATTCAGTGATACATGACAAATTACTTCTAAACTAAAATCCTATGGCATTTCTAGACTCCTACATAAATGGATAGCTGCCTTACTGTCAAGCAGACAGCAAGTGGTCAAAATAGGAAGCGCTCTATCAAATTCTGTACCTGTTAATAGTGGTATTCTCCAAGGCACTGTTTTAGGTCCAACACTCTTCATACTTTACATAAAAGAACTTTGCGATCATATTAAAAGCACCTGCATTCTCTTCGCTGATGATGTTGAACTATTCAACACCACCGACAATGCAACTACCCTTCAAAAAGACCTTGACTACGTGTCAGATTGGTCTAACAAGTGGGAACTTCAAATCTAAACCAACAAATGCTCTGTCTTGCACATTGACAAAAAAAAACCACATAAAATACAAATTAGATGGACATGACCTTGTAGATGACCCTCACTCTGTCAAGGACCTTGGAGTACTCATTTCTAAAGATCTAAGTGCCAGACCCCACTATAACAACATTGCCAAAAAGGCATTAAGAGTTGTTAACCTATCTTGCGTAGCTTCTTCTTTGGTAATATACTTACTAGAGTATACAAAACATTTGCTAGACCAATTCTTCAATACAGCTCATCTGTCTGGAACCCGCACTGCATATTGGACATTAATACAATCGAAAGAGTCCAGAGATATTTCCCGAGAAGGGTCCTCCATTCCTCTATCCACAATAAAATACCTTATGCCACCATAAGGTATGGGCAAATTTTGGGCTTAGACAACTTAGAACTATATTGACTTCAGTCTGACCTAAGCATAGTACATAAAATTATCTGCCACAATGTCCTTTCTGTCAATGACTACTTCAGTTTCAACCACAACAATACATGAGCAAATAATAGATACAAACTCAAAGTAAACCGCTTCAAACTTGATTGCAGAAAATATGACTTCAGTAACAAAGTGCTCAATGCCTGGAATGCACTACCTGACTCTGTAGTTTCTTCCCCAAACCCCCAAAACTTTAACCTTAAACTGTCTACTGTTGACCTCACCCCATTCCTAAGAGGTCTGTAAGGGGCGTGCATAAGTGCACCAGCGTGCCTACTGTCCCTGTCCTATTATTCCTTTTTACTCTTTTCATGTATTCAAATTATGTTTATACGTTTACCTGTTATCTTATATATGCTTGACAAAAATAAATTACAAAAACCATCACATTTTTGTGATAGGCTTCTTTACCTTGCTTTTCTCTGTCTTTTATCTGGATGAGGATAATCTAACTAGGGAGGGAGACCGCAAAGAGATGTGTCATTCAATAAAGGTTCAAGTGCTCTTTAAAAGCACTTCCCAGTCTTTCCATTTTAGTGGACCGGAGCATCATTATCAGAAGCTTTTGAAGATCCTTTAGCTAGAATTCAGTAATAAAGTATTTGTAGCATCATGACAAATGTTTCCCTCTCCCAAGTGGATCTCCATTAATTAATTAATGTATTTGAAAAAATAATAATAGGACTGAAATCTCATGAGATTGCTAAACCCATGGTTTTATGTTTCCATAATCCTGAAATATTATGAGATTTTGGCTGAGGATACCAAAATCTTCCAGGATTTAACATTCTCAAAAGAGTTTGTTCATTAATATATATATAACCTTTTCTTCTGCACCAAGAAACCACCTGCCATATCTTAGAACCATCAGTGAGCTCTGAACCAAACATTGGGAATCTTTCGCAACCATTCTTAAGCCTGACAATTCCCAACCATGGAAAACTGCTTTTTCTGCAGTGCAAAGGAAGTGCTGCAAAACTGCTTTCACAGATTCCTTCAGCAGAATAGCTAAACTGGATATTAATTGGCAAGCCTCACAGTGTCAAAGGGAACACCAGGTTACTGAATTGATCCTAGATCAAGCAGTCCTTACATTGTACAAAGTCCAGATATATATAGAGAGAGATTGCCATAGGTTGAATGTATATCATGGAAGTCAAAGACTTGTTGATGGGAATTTAGGTGAATTTGACTGGCAGTACAGTCTTTCTGTACAGTGAATCATGTCATGTTTCAAGTTCAAATCAGTGTAAGTAAGTTTGGTCAACTCATAGCCCATAAGCAGTTGCTCCCAAATAGGAGTCTCCAGTCCTTGAGATCATGTCCTTAAAATTCAGCAGCAAAATTATTGACTTTCAGCAGCACAGTTTTTAGTAACTATTTGCTAAATTAAAGGTAAATATTGATACGTTAAGCCCCCTTGAGATACAGCACACCATCTGATCTTTTTCCCAATGGCTAAAATGTACTCCCTCCTGGGATTGGCATTACAAAACCACTCATGCCCCAAAGGCCTTCAAAGGAACATTATCTATGCTTCCCCAAGCTTGTCCTTGCCTTAATGTAATGTGAAAACTAAACCACCGTGTAAATCTATAATATTTTCATTAAATGTTTAAAGAATTCATTTTCCCTATAGATACTAGAGAAAAATGGGATGAGAATATTTTTAAAGACAGAGGAAACTTTCTAATTGCTCTGTACAAATCCCTTTTGAGGGAATTATTTTGATAAAGCAAACAATGAAATTTCTGTAGAAAGAATTTTTTTCTGGAGAAAATTCTGTGTTGTTGATTTATTGTATAAGTCTCCTGGAAAGAAAAATAAAGTTTGTTTTCTCTGGTTCTAAGCTTGCACTGATTCATGTTCACCTGGGCTCCACCCTTAATTCCTAGAGAGAATTTCATAGGGGAAGCTTAGAGTTCCAGACAGCAACCCCCAAAACTATAAAATATAGCTGTGATGGTGAACCTCTGGCATGCGTGCCACAGGTGGCATGTGGAGTCATCTCTGTGGACATGCAAGCCGACGCCTAGGTCAGCTCCACCACACATGCCCGCATGCCTCCAGCCGACCAGCTGATTTTTGGGTCTCTGCTGGGAGGAGTGTGTGCATGTGTGTGGGGTCGCACGTGCATGTGGGGGGGGGTAGGGTGTGTGCATGCGCTGGGGGTGGGGTGCGGTGCATCCCCCACCTCCGTTTTTTGTCCCAGGCTTCAGAGAGGCCTGCTAACACAAAAACGGGGCATGAGGGGTGCGGCACGCCCCCCGATTCCACGTTTTTAGTCCCAGGAGGCTTCAGGGAGGCCTGCTAGCACCAGAACGGGGGTCACATGCGCATGCATGGGGGGCAGGGGGAGCCTGGGAGGTCACACACACATGCAAAGGGGGCAGGGGAGCACGTGGGGAGGCATTGCATTATGAGTGTCGGCACACGCGCACGTGCGGCATCCAAGGAAAAAAAGGTTCGCCATCAGTGAAATCTAGGAAATAAAATCTCAAGCAGTGAGATGCGGCTGCAAAAAGGATTAATGAAGTTTCAGGCTACATTAGCAGAACAGTACCATCCAGGTCTCAAGAAGTAACATTCATAGGATACCGTATTTTCACCCATCTTGTGTATAGCCCTATTTTGGGGCAATGTACTTCCCATAAAGAATATGGAAATTGTAGAGTCAATAAATATATAATTTGCTGTCCATAAAGAAGTTGGTTTAAAGGAACTAATTCTGTTAATCTGGAGAAAGAAATGACTACATAGGAATCAATATGTTTGGAATTACAAGAAATAACCAGGACTCTTCTAATCACAGAAAATATGTAAACCTCCTTCTCTGTTGTCCCATAACACAAGACTTTTGGGGTTACATTATTGGAACTGGGTTAAACATTAGGAGAACTTCCATGACAGCAGTTTAAGTAGGGCATAAATGATTTGCAGAATGGGTGGGCTCTTCCTGGTTTTCAGACAGGTTTTCAGAAAGAAATGGGGAGGAGGGGGTGCCTATGAAGCCCTTCTCCAGGTCAGTGATTCTTCTAGCCCTTTTCACACACTCCTTGTGGGTGAGCTTGGAGTGGAACAAGACGCGAATTTCCACATGTTATGTTGGCCCCACCATGCCTTGTTTAGCCTGCACTTTCTGTTGGTTTCTGTTTGCAGTAATAACTCCTCCATACTTCAGTGGCACAGGACAGTCAGCTATGACTTGCTCAGTTCCAGGCAGCATTTTCTCAATTGCTATTTCAGTGAAGTTCTTTGAAAGACAGGAAGGTTAATGTTACTAACTCCTGGGGAGGCAGGAAATTAAACTTCCTCCTTACATCTGAATTAACCCACACTTCCTGTTGGAAACTAGAAGTGGTTGTTCATAGGAAGTTAGACTGTTTCAAGGGCAAGTCTTTCTTTTTTTGCCTGAATTGTTTGTTTCTGCATTTTTTAAAGAGAACACAGAGAACTGAAGTGGCTCCTATCTTGCTACCTAGCAAGCTGACTCACCTTACTCCCTCCCTTCCTCCCCTTCCTCCCCCCCCCACTCCATCCTGGTGATTTAACAGAACAAGGTGACTCTTGCTTAAACAGAGCAAACAACCATTTCTAATCTGCCTCTTTATCTTTCAAATATTAATCTCCAAGGAAAAACACAATGACAGCTCTGAACAGAGGACCTGGAGTGACAGGGAAGGGCTTTTTCAAAGTTATCAGTGCTTTCCTCAATACAATTCCAAAATCTGAATTTTATTTACCTAGCGTTGTTTATATCAAAACCTGTTTAAGTTCCTTTCCACTTCTGTTTCTCACCTACAAAGAAACTTGCAAGTTTTGTCTGTGGTTTGAGATGTTTTTTTTTTTTTTTAAAATAGGGCATCAAGCATGAGGGTGAGGGTGTTCGGGGAAAAAAAAAAAAGAGAGAGAGAGAGATGGTAGAGGGACATGATGCTCTCCAAATAAGCAGGACTACAACTTTAGGAAAATGTTTCATGTGGCCCCAAAAGAAAAAGAGTAACTTCCATTTCAATTTAGGAAAAAACTGTACTTGTTTCTGTATTAAGATGTAGGCAGTCTATAAAAAAGCTATGCTTTTTGGTGGTTGGCTTTTTTATCTTTTAATGGATTTAAAAAAAAACCCCACTGAAATGGCATATAGTACTTTTTAACATACCTATTTCACTAAAAAAATATTCCCACAACTCCAGCATAAAATAATGGACTTTAAAGTCAATTGCTGCCCTTTCTCTATTGTCAAAGATATTATTATATCCCCTGCCAACCTCAGAGACTATTTTTTTTTTGTTAAAATATGTTTATAAGCCATCAAGCCTCAAATACATAACTGCATTTTTGAAAGATGACATCACAATGCAGTTATTATTCTGATGTCACGGTAATGGACATACTTACTGATAGTAAGTTGAATATGGATCTTTGAGTAGACAAACTGCAATCAAATATAGGAAAAGGTGGAAATAACAGCAAGAGTGCTTCATTTCCTTATCACCCCACCCCCCAAATAAAGAAAGATCCACTAAAAAAACTCCATGCATATTGGAAATGCTGCTTACCATTGGTTAGGAAAAAAATGGAAAAAGAGGAGCAGAAAGAAGAGATGAAATGGAAAATTTTGGAAAGGAGCCTCTCTAGTGTCTGTCTGGTTCCTAGAGAGAATGAAAACACCCTGGGAACTTTGACTGGGGAAGGGTCTTCTTTTCCTATGAAGTTTATCTGCAAGGGGGGGAGGGCACTGCTGTGGTTCAGATATGGCTGCTTTGCCTTTCCTACCAGTGCCTCAGATCGAATGCTGGAAGCCACTTTAGTTCCAGGTCCTTAAGGTGAGCACATTCCCCTTTGACACAATTTAGCCATCTTGGTGTTTACCCAGTCAGAGTGCGTAAAGCAGGGCAAAGAGCACATTGTTTCCATTCCATCCAAAGAAGGTTTAATAGCTGGGTAAAGTGATCAGTCTGAAATGTCCCAAAGCAATTAATTTGCTATAAAAGGATTAGTAAATATCCCAAAGTATGACTCCGTAAATGCTTTTACTGAAACAGTGGAAAAATACTCCTTCCCCCCCATTCTGTCTTTTAGTCACCCCATTGATAGAAACAAACGTTTTTAAAAAAAAGCTTATTAAGAGATAAACTGTGTCCCTGATAACTGGGAAAGAGAAACCTTATCCTTCTTATCTGTATTATTATTATTATTATTATTATTATTATTATTATTATTATTATGGAGAACAGGAAGCTAGGAGAAGAATAGCTCTTCCTTCTGCTTTTCTCAGTTCCTTGAACCACAAGGTGATCTAGCAAACATTAACATACCATAATGCCTAGAAACTCACCTCTTTGCCATTCTTTATATACCGTGGATAAAAGCACCTGGATAGAAGAAAACACAATTTAGTCTTGCTGCTGAGAGTCATTAATTCATGAATCATTCCCTTTGCTGTGGCTCCAAAGGTTCTCACATTCTGAAGTGCAAAATCTCTAAAAATAGGATGAACCCAAAATATATTGAGCTATTTTTACATAAGACGTACAGTAGGTAGTTCCAGTGTAGATTGATCCTTTGATTTGGGAAAAAGAAACTTTATTATGGGCTATATCACTGAGCACCCCTAAATTCCTTTGGAGAGAGCACTCAGCCAGTATGATGATTTTTATTGAACTTTGCACTTTATTTTTTTTTTTTAATTTTTAATTTGAATCTTGAGGGCCCTCCCTTGTAAAGTAATGATGGGGCAAAGCAATTTGCGGAACCTCCTTCCTTCCCTTCCCTTTCCAATAATTTTGTGGAGAAGATGAGGCCAAGTGATTCTGTCTTGTTTACCTGATCTTTTTACTATTCTCATTTCAATGTTCTCTCTTTCTTACTTGAACATGTAAGCCAACTTGGGTGTTTGAATAAAAAGAATACAACTTGAAGAATGGAAAGGGTTGTTTCTATTTTAAAGAAGGAAATAAATAAGAGTAGGCTACAAAGCTAAAAGGGGATTTGACTCTTCCTGGAGTCAGAGCTCTTTCCCCAAGCAAGTAACCCCTCTGGAGATTTTTCAAGAGGAGAATTTTCAGACAGTTTCAAGGAGTAGTGGGCCCATCTTTAGTCCTCTGTTCTTTTTTGCCCTTTTAATCAACCAAGTTCTTTTTGGAACATAGTTTGGGTGTGGTCCAATACCATGAAACAGTATTATTTCTAGAGGCACTATTAGCAAAAGACAATTAAGAAATTAGTGAAGAGATTAATGTAATTCACATATTCTCAGGGTGAAAGAAGTTACAGTGAGACTGATAGAAGCAACCACAGTAAGAAGTAGTAATTAACTACAGTAGTAGTGAAAAGCTTAGCATTCTACTTTCACTACTCTAGAGTCTTGTAGGCATGCATGTTGATATGGCAGGAATTGTACTCCAAATCTTATGAAAGGCAAATTGGGGAATACTATTGTATAGAATTGTATAATCTTGGCAATTTCTGGATATGAGGACTTCAGTTCCCAAATTTTTCAGCAAAAGGTCTGCTGGCTGGGGAATTCTAGCAGTTAGTCCATATATTGAGAGTGTATTCAGGCTGAGAAATACTCTTCTAGTAAAGGGTATAAGACCTGCATCCTGTTCATCATTCTGTTTAGCATGGATTTATATTGTGCACGTCACGTTGTACTTCAAATTGTGTACACACAACTTATTGTTTTAATTTTTGCACGGTCATAGTCAGACCGTGCATTTTCCAAAAATATCAGCTAACTGGGGTTCCAACAAGTGGACATGAGTGGAGGTAACATTTCTACCACCAGTTTTGTGAACAGCACATTGGAGAGAATTGATAGATAGGTACTTATAGCTCTGTCTTATAAAAGAAATATTTTCTCAAGTTAAACTTCCCCAATCCCCTGGATCATGTCTGAAGAATGTTTACTTATTTGTTATACAGTATAATATGCACTATATATATGTATGAAAACACCTACAGAATCAGCTGTGGAGTAAAAAAAAAATCCACAACTCTATAAAATGTATTTATTTATATAATTTACATGTTCATATTGCCGGATATTATTTATATGTCTCCCCTCCCCCTCCAAAATCTCACAACAGAGACTCTGGGCAGCATACAAATTTGAAACAGCAACAATCTCACAACTTAAATCACAATATCCAAAGTTAAAACGATAATCCCAATTTATAAAAACAACTTTAATAAACAGAACTTGCCTAACCCGCTACTGCAAATCAAATGCCTGGGGGAACAGGCAGGACTTCATTAGGGCATTGGTCAAAACCCTGACAACAGGCATCCTGTTGGACTTGGGAGCTGTGGCAGCATCTGCCCAGTAGAACAGCATCCCTTTGGAAATCCAGATAGGTTTTTGTAAGACATTGTAGAGTCCACTGCAGTAATCCAAATAGGAAGCGACTAAGGTATGAGTCACCATGAGCAAAATAAAAGCTTAAGACACTGAAGCATTGACTGTGGGAGGTCAGATCCATGAGCTATGATTGTGGCACTAAATTAGTTCATTCTTCCTTGTTATGTAGTGAACAAGAGTAACGGGGCTGACTATGTGGGTTTCTCAGTGATGCACTCATTGCCACAGTAAGCCTAATACAGATTTCTATACTACTTTTCTCCCACAGCTGGAAAGTTATTATTTGGCACCAGAAATTGGATTTCCTACTGGGTCATAATCAACCATCAGAAATTGCCATGTAATATCAGAAATGTAACACAGCTTGTCTTAATATGGACATTACTACTATAATTATTACCAGCAAAGGTGACACTTATCATTAGCTTAAAAAAGACCATCTGATCTGGCCTGCATAATAGTTCCAATTACTGAGTACCCATCAGATGCCCTTTTTGTAATAGTTTTGCCACCTAGCATTAGCAACTCTTAAAGTGATTTTCCTCTGTCGATTCGTTTCTCTCTCTCCATTCTTATAATGGCAGTTTTTTTTATAATCCTGTTTCCCATAAAAGAGGACAATATAGAAATATTTGTGATGACCCAGCTACAGATAAATAGAGAGTATTTCTCTCCCTCTCCTATTTTAGCTGTCAGACAATAATGGGTTATTTTGATATCATGGATGGAAGAATTCAGCTGCCCCAATTTTGATCAACATCCAGGGTGATCAAGAATTTCTGGTCATCAGGAAAACTTGCTCTTCTGTCCCGTCCTGTCCTGTCCTGTCCTGTCCTGTCCCTTTATATGTTCATTGTTTTAAAAAACCAAAGCAAACATTTTCCCCAAATTACTTTTAAATAATAAATCCTGATTATATTATCATTCTTATTACATTATTATAATGATATGAAGTAGTCTGGGGTTTGTTGTGAAATTTTTGCTCCACCCCCCAATTAAATTGCTGCCTGGAATAGTAAAAAGTTTTTCTTGTGTCCATATTAAGAAAGTACTAAGAAATTCTTTGTGGGAGTGTATTATTGTCTGTCCCTGCCAGCAAAACCTGTCTGGAGAGCAATAGGGCTGCAAACTCAGTACTGTATATCACTTACTTACTTACTTTCTGCTACCCCCTGGCCAATCCAATTAGCTGTCAGCCACTGACAGAGGGACCCTCTCTGTTTTAGCAGTTTAGTCATGTTTTTTGTTAGTGCTTCTTTATTAGTTCTTACTTTTATTGTTGATGCACATTGGTCTGAATATGATCCAGCAGTTTGTCCCTTTGCAATATTAAATGAATTTATGTATTGAATGGGTTTCCCCCCCCCCCACTCCAGAATGCTATATATGGTGCGATATCTTTGATTAAAAGAACATCTCAATTTTGGGGGTTATTTATAGAGAAAATGTTCTGCACGTACATATGATCCAAACACTGCCATCTTCCGAAACAGTCTTGCTGACAGTAGCTTTTTGATTTCATCTGCATTTGTCTTTTCTTTTTACACAGAGTTTCCAGTAATATTTTATCTTGCTCAATAATACCCACTTAGCATCAAAAAATGAAACATTTTTACTGGTCTCCCACAGCAGCTCTTAACTGAAGCTGTTGATCGATTTTAAAGTGAAGGGGCAAAACCTTTTTTAGTATTTTGCCGGGTTGGAATTGCTAATTTTTCAGCAGCTACTTACGGACAGTGTTCATGTCCTGATAATCCAAGATATATCTATTCTCTAGCTGTCATGTTATGAATTTATAGGACTTCTCACCCTCTTTTGTGTTCATTTCATTTCTTTCTTTTCCCCACAGGCATGTTTTACTATGAACGTTCTAGCATATGTCTCCAGGATTATAATTATTATTTTTTTTAAAAAAAGCAACAAAGCATTTCCAAACAGACGGGCACTCTCTGCTCACTGGCAAAAATAGTCTAATCATCTAACACGTCAGATGGCAACCACTAAAACAGTGCTGTGAGCTGCCTGCACTGTAACTACCATGGAAACCTCCACTAAATTGGAATTGCTAAAACTGATCTGCAATGTTTGAATGCACAGCTTCCCAAAACTGGTATTATTCATTGGTTGGTATTTGTGAAGATAAACGGTATCACAAGAATAATTAGATGTAGCGATGATCATCAACTTGGATGAAGACAAAAATTTGTCAATGGCTTCTAACCATGATGGCTATATACTTATTGAAGACAATATTCTATTACCATCCATTGCTGAAGAACATGAGTAAGAAGATGTTTTTTGTAAATCTGTCTGGTTGAAGTCAGAACTGAAGAAATTTCTTGGATGGGAAGTGAAATGTCTTCAAGGAAAAACAAAGAAATCCAGTTGCCTCTTGAAAAAGCATCTTTGGGACATTGTCTTGTTGAAGGCTTCTTGTAGGCATCTGGCTGATCATTATGAAAATGGAATAACTATCTCTGATTTGTAGTATCAGAGTTAATTGCCTCAGTTGCTGGAGAACAAGATCCAGCTATGTAATTGTTTTCATTTAAACTCTGTACCTTTCTATTTGTAGGAACAGCATTCTGCATCAGGTGATCTTTTGGTCTGATCCAATATGATTCTTCTTACATTCATAAACTGAAAGCTGAGTGATATCAAGGTGAAGGAGAAACTCCCCATTTCCTGTTGTCTCTTTTTCTGGGCAGAATACAGGACAGCTGGCAGTGTTACAGATGCAGATTTTCTTTGCATGGAACTATGTTAACAAGATAGAATCTTTTACTCAGTAGAATCTACTGCTATCAGATTTCATGGAATTTCAGAACAAAAAAAAAATCTGTATTCTATATTTACCATATAGTCTTTATCTAAATATATCGCACAGATTGCTCCTTCATCACATCACATCCACATTACATTAATATGCCAGACCTTTCACTTTAGGGCTCTTCAAAGGAAGAAAATAATGGCTCCATTTAGGTGGAGGGGAAAATATAAATCAGAACCATGCTTCATGCAGACAATGTAAGACTGGAGTTGATGGCTGTCCAGCTTTTACCTGATTTCCAGTAAGAACCTTCTTCCCTCCATATAGTAGGATTTGTTTAAAAAAACAAATAAACCCATTTGCTCTGTGAGTCAGACAAGAGTTGCACAGTGATGTTCATTAATTCTGTGGTCTAGGTCACAACTCTGAATTTGCAAATTTTACATACAAAGTGTTTAAACATTACAAGCATATAATTAACAGTCTGGAAAGGTTTTAAGAGTTCAGGGGGAAGGTGCAAGGAAAGAACAGTGAAATGGACTACTGAAAATATGACCCTTAGAAGGAATGTTCACAAACTTTCCATCACTTTCCTGCCCCATAGTTGCTGACTTTCTGAATTGTAACAAACAGTCTAATCCCCCTCCTTCCTCCCGTGATGCATTTAACAGTGGAAACCGAGATAATGATTCCTCAACTCAACATTGCATTATTTCCAGAACTTGAAAGAAAAGGTTGGGTCAGGTCAGGTCAATAGTAAAAACATGGCCAATGTGCTTTCTCCGGAAGGCACTTTCTAAGAAATAAATATATAAGAAAACGGACTGTGCTTCTGGAGTCCAACTACTATGAGTCATTTCCACTGAAATGGGAAATTCCTAGCAAAAGAAGGCACAAAGTGGAGGATGAAATAGTAAGGGTCTGGGGTGTGTCATTTTCATTCATTAAAAGATATTAAATTAGAATTCCAGGGAGGAAATAACATATAAATATTTGTAAATTAATAAAACGTAAAACAGGATGTGTACTGTAAAGATTATAATAGTGCGGTATTCTTGGAAGACATTGCTGAATTACTGTTTTCCAGTAAATCATCCCCCCACAAAAGAAAATTCCAAAAACCAAACAAAATCTTCTCTCATGCTTGAAGAGTGTCATGCAACAGAGTAATCCATTTGTACTATTCAATTCTCCTCCAAGGGTAACTTTCATAGTAGCACCCAAAGTGCTTCTTCCAAGAGGCAACTGGACTTTCTGGTTTTTCTTTGATCCTTCAATTCCCCACCATCCAGTCAGAGCTGAAGAAGCTTCTTGGATGAGAAGTGAAACGTTTTTAAAGAAAAAACAGAAAGTCCAGCTGCCTCTTGAAAAAGCACCTTTGGGACAACCATGACCTGGATGGCTGAGAATCTCCTTAGACTTTCATAGTAGCAGTACAGAATCTACGCCGTAGGAGGCAGGGTGGCCAACCCTGATGAACTAAAATGAGCATCAAAAGGAGGTGGGTATTTTGCATTTACTACCCTTTTGTATTAAGTGGGGTGGGGGTGGGGGCACGAGCAGCTACTTTCCCAGTGGAACACTTCTTCCTAGCAACAAGAACTTAAGACAAAGACTGAACTGGTGGTAGGCATACATTTCATGACAGTGAGACTTTAAATATGTCCATCACCCATTTGCCTTTTCCTTGAAGCAGCATCTAGTTCAGGCTCTTGAGTGCTGCAGTATTTGAGGGCTACCAGGTACTGTCTGGTGGGAGCGGGCTTTTGTTTTGACAGAAGCAGTTACCTAAACGTAGAGCAAATTTGGGGAACGTTGTGATCAAATCACCAGGTAATAGTGCTTTCAGCTGCTTAGATATTGATCGATCTTGTGGGTCCCGGTGTAAGGATGCCTGCTGAACCGGTGTCCAGTTTCATCTTCTCCGCTGAAGGCTTCTGCAATTGTACAGATGAAAAAGAATTATGGCTGTAAAAAACTGTGCCCGTGCACTGTTATCATTCTCCAGTGCTATGGAAACTGTCTCAATTTAATCATTGCTTCATCTCTCTACACCTTGTTGAGGCACAAGGTGCTCTGGATCATTGCATTTTGAAATGAGTGCTTGTAAAAGGAATCTAATCAATGCTCGTCAGAATCCCTAAAGCATATTTCTCCCTACCCAAATCCCTTGTGTTAAAAAAAAGTGTGTGGGGGGGTTGTCTTTCATCTTTTGAAGGAACCATAAGGAAAAGATCCTCATATTCCAGCTTATATTTTGTGTCCTAGACAAGGAGTGTGCTAGCATCAGAAAGGCAGCTGACCCCCAAAATCAATATGCAACTGGAGGCACTTCCAGATGGAAGCTCCAAACTGGCAAGGGACTGAAATAAGCCACCTACCCATCTAATGGTACTGTGACTGAACAGCATAACGATGACAGCTTGTTTACATTTCCACAGTTGGATGGGCACTCACTAGCGGAGTTTTCCTGCTCTTGCAAAGGAGACAAAATGCAATGCTCCCGATCTGTCAACAGCTCCAGTTGTATAAAAATGATGAAATGGAATATGCCACAAAAGTGCTTTCTATAGAGAGGAGGAAGGGGGTATGCTTAAGCATGAATCTGGGCTGGAGGCAGAGCCAAGCTGGGGTCCTGGATGTGTGCAGGGAAGGGGTGAAATCTACTTACCTTCCCTACTGGTTCGGAAGTGCATGCACATGCGCAGAGGGTAAAAAACAGGTTACTTCCTGGTTTTAACTGATGACCGGGCAGGTGGGCAGAGCCTCACGCTGCCGTCACTACCGGTTCAGTAGTATTTCACCCCTGGTGCAGGGACTATTTCTTAATTATATTAGTGATTATGGTGCATGATTTATTCTGAGCTACTATGTAGAGTATTTTAATTTTTGTATTATTATCATTGTTTTTATTTTATTATCATTGTTTTTATTTTATTTTTAATTTTGTTTGCTATCCAGAGTCATTTGTTGAGATGGACAGCCATATGGAAGGAAGGAAGGAAGGAAGGAAGGAAGGAAGGAAGGAAGGAAGGAAGGAAAAAAGGAAGGAAGGAAGGAATCCCCCCATTTGT
>WNWU01000041.1:9314122-9337626 GCA_012654045.1 Ptyas mucosa | reverse complement strand
CATTTGTAAACTGCCGTTAATGATTATACCATATTAGAGCAGTACCACAGGAGCTGCACATTAGAACTGGCTGGGTTGGGAGTCAACATGTACTGTACCAACATGGTTGTATATTTTCGTATAATCAAAAATCCTAAAGTGGTTGATTTAACACATGCCTATGAAACAGCTGAGCATTTTCTTCATGACTGGCAGCAACTTTCACACATTAGCACTTCTTGCTATATTAGAAATGCCAGGAATTGAATTTGGGGCCTTTTTCATACAATGCAGATGCTTTAATCCTGAGCCATTGTTACTTTCAGGTGAAAGGGATTTGAGATTAAAGGTTGACCTCATTCTGAAGGAAGGCTAGGTCCATTCGCCTATTGGCACATCTCTATCATTTGGAGACGGACAGGAGTGCAGTGTTTCTGGAATAAGAGTGAAAACGGTTGTGGTTTGCTATTGAGAGATATTGTAGGAGTTGCATCCCCAAAAGTATGAGGGTCAGGATAAAGACATAACTTGGGGCAGATCCTTTGAGACAAATGTACATTTGATTAAAGTTGTATTACATTAAGTAATATATAAGCATATTTTTTTCTTCCATTCAATGTTGCCCAGTTCTCTGCCTGGACAAATCCCAGCAAAATTGGCAGGATTTTTTGGAAGTGGTTTCCCATTGTCTCCTTCCTAGGGCTGAGAGTAAGTGACTGGCCAAAGATCACCCAGCTTGCTTCATAATCAAGGTGAGACTAGATTTCATGATTTTCAGCTTTCTAGCTTGAGGCCTTAACCCCTACATCAAAATAGCTCCCATGTAAACATAATTACTCCTTGCTTATTTTTTTTTCCAGCACAGAAGTACAAGTCAGTGGCAAATTTGAGAAATGTTCTGGTGGGTTGAAACTTTGGGGAGAGAACAGAAATGGCCCTGGAGCCTCAGAACTAAAACAATGGATAGTATGGGTTCTCTCTCCTTACAAGGAGAAGTCTCACAACCTTTCCTTGTCTATGTGGTTGAAAGAAAGGATTTGTATTCCTCCAAAGCAGACCATTTCATTCCAAATATGCTTTTCTTTCTTTTCTAGCAATGTCAGAACGTACCAAACTCCACTTTCTGTTTTTACTGCATCCAATCACTATTCTGAGATCATGGCCAGGTGTAAATGAGGGTCTTGGAACATACAGTGATAGTAATGAATGATTATCTGACTTGTTTAAAAGCTGCCAGTGTGGATGTTCTCCCTGCTGTTCTTATAGCTAATCAGCATTTCAGCCCTTTACTTTATTCCTTTCACTTCACAACAACTTGGTGATTCATGTTGCTCCCACTGTGTGGCCATTGCCTAAGGCCATGCAATATGTCCATATCTTTCCATAGGACCATGGTGGTTTCCTATTGGCTCCCAAAGGTTCTTTTCAAAGAGCTTTTGCACCAAACTGTCATACTAATTTTCAATTCAAACACATTTATGAAGGATTCTAGAGGTGATAGTTTTTCCAGAAAGCAGGTTCTGGAAAAACAGCTGAATTGCCCCAGTTTTGTGCATACCATCTTTTGAATGGTGAAAGGCCCTGCAGAAGCCAAAGCCGTGCCCAAAAGGTGGCCGAGCCTCACCTACCGAGGCGGTCCTTCGGCTGAGTGCAGCAAGCCCGGAGTGGATCTTTCTTCCCCACTATCAGCCTTACCCCACCATCCTTCCCCACCATCAGGCTCACATCATTCTCACAGTGGTGGTCTGGCATGTGGACGGAGGCCCCAGGGAAGGCCACAGCCAGGGACTGGCATGTCCCCTGATCCGAGGCGAAGGGCAAGTGGGCAGCATGTGGGCAGAGGCCCCAGGGAATGCCAGAGCTAGGGACTGGCTCATCCCCTGACCCAAGGGTGAACGGGCGGTATGTGGGCAGAAGGGTGGTGACAGCTTGGCCCAAAAGGCGGCCGAGCCTTGCTGTGTCCACCCCGAGATGGTTCTTCAGCCAAGACCTTACCTTCATGGGTAGTTGCAGTGAGCAGAGTGGGCGAGGCATGGAGATCAGCTGGGCCGCGTGGTCTGGGCGAGCGAGCGAAGGAGCCAGAGAGTAGCTGGGTGCAGACGTGACTCTAGCCACTGGCTGGGTGTGGACCGACTAGGTGCGAACGTGACTCTAGCCACCGGCTAAGGCAGGCAAGCTGAGATAGGGTGAGGTAGGGTGGGGCCAGCCCATGGTGGGATTTGCTGGTTTGCTGAACTGCGCAGAATCTTAACAACCGGTATGCCCAAACCAGTGCAAATTGGCAGCAGCCCACCTCTGGCCTGAGACCAGGACAAGAAGCAATGGATGGAAACTAATCAAGAAGGGAACCAATGTAGAACGAAGGAGAAATTTCCTGACAGAACAATTAACCAGTGGAACAACTTGCCTCCAGAAGTTGTGAATTCTCCAACACTGGAAGTTTTTAAGAAGAGATTGGACAACCATTTGTCTAAAATGGTGTAGGGTTTCCTGCCTGAGCAGAGGGTTGGAGTAGAAGACCTCCAAGGTCCCTTCCAAATCTGTTGTTCTAAGATTCTAAAAGGGTGCAATGTATATACGACAGACTTAATTCACCTTCCAAAATGGGGGAAAAAATAGATCAAACAACCATCCAAGTCTTAAGTTTCAGATTTATTTTTGTACATGCAGAGGCGTAAAAGCAGTGTACCTTCAACCTGAATAGAAGGAAGATAATGCCAATTCTACTACTCTTAACATAAAAATAGAAAATGTTTAAAAACTAGAGGCATTTAAAGAGGACTGGAAGAAATTGCTCTGTCAGGGATAGGACTATTTGAAGTCAATAGACATATTTGGAATTTTGAGAGCATGTCATGGATCAGTATTTCTCAATATCAGCAACTTTAAAATCTGTGGACTTCAATTCCCAGAATCCTGTGCTGGCTGGAGAATTCTGGGAGTCTAAAGTTGCTGAGATGAGGAAACACTGCCATCGATGATCACAAAATGACTATCATGGAGTACAGTTTGCCAGTTCATACAATAACTGTCACAACAGGCAATCTATTTCTGAAATAATCATAAGCCTACTTGGATGTCTTCTGAAATTTCTTCTAGTTTCCTGGGATTTTTCTACCAGTCCAGGCTACCTTTGTCTGCTTTTATCCTTCAGGGCGTTCTTTCATAGAGAAAGTAGATAGGCTGCAACAAGCGTTTTTATTTTATAAGAAAAGTCAGTGGGTTCGATATGGGGCCTAGATGCATTCTTATAAATGAAAATAATATACTACAGGCAGTTACTTTCAATTGAGATATGCTGATATTTCTTATTTTGTTTCTTGAAATGAACCTTTAGTACAAATTAAAGCCAAGCAGGCTAGGCAGCCAGGCAGATATCAAGAGAAATGTCCATGGGCATATGCTTATCTTTGGACACCACATTTCTTTATTATTTGTCAATTTTATATACTGCCATCATTGCACAGTAGATTCCTGGCAGTTAACATCATGAGACATAACCACACCATGAAGCATGATAATTAACAATTAGCATAAAATCTATTCCGCCTCCACCCATCTTGATGCTTTGGAAATATGTCACAGTGAACTGGGGATCTGTTCCCAAAGTTCTAATGCTAACTCTAATCAATTAGGCAGTGGTGGGTTGCTCCTGGTTCGCACCGGTTCACAAGAACTGGTAGTAAAAAAATTTAGTAGTTCGGAAAATCGGTAATAACTTTGGCTGGCCACGCCCCCGAACCAGTCCCCAGCCCGGTCACTGCTTGCTTATCCTACGCACCTTATCAGAAGCTTTTTAAAAAAAACTTTAAAAAGCATTTTTTCTACAACCTCTTCAGCTGAAAAAATGCTTTTAAAAGTTAAAAAAAAAGCCTCTGATGATCACGCGGCCCAGCTGGGATCGTCAGAAGCTTCTAAAAGCATGTTTTCCTGCAACCTCTTCAGCCGAGGAGGTTGTAGGGAAAAAAAATCCCTTTAAAAGCTTCTGGCGATCCCAGCAGATTTGCCTGATCGTCAGAAGCTTCTAAAAGCATTTTTTTCTGCAACCTCTTAAAGTTGTAGAAATAATGCTTTTAAAAGTTAAAAAAAAAAAAGTTGGCCATGCCCACCCAGTCACATTATCCCCCCACCAAGCCACGCCCACAAAATAAGCCACGCCCACAGAACCGGTAGTAAAAAAAATTTAGAACCCACCCCTGCATTTAGGTCACTTTTAAATCTATTTTTGTATTAAATTGTATAGATACAGTTGTCCTTAATAACGATCAAGCTTCTCTTTAGTTTGTCTATGAGGGGTCCTTGGTGCTCTCTGAGCTTGCTTGTTTTCTTGCAGACGTTTCATTACCCAAATTAGGTAACATCATCAGTGCTAGCAGTCCAGCACTAGCACTGATGATGTTACCTAGTTAAAGAATCAAACGTCTGCAAGAAAACAAGCAAGCTCAGAGAGCACCAAGGACCCCACATGTCCCCACCCTGAGCTACGAATATTCTCCTTTATTAGTTTCTCTATGATTGACATGCAAATGTGTCATGTTACAACTTCATTTCTGCATATTATTCACCAGTCATTTCTAGAAATAAACTTCTCGCAAGGGCCTAATCATCTTAAAGGTGATTTTATGCACTCTTTCAGGTGCATAAGTGGAATCTAGTGAAGATTTTTTAAAGACATTAAAATAAAGGTATATAAATTGAGGTTACATTTAATCTCTGAAAGTTTGAGATCTGGCTTACAAAGATGTCCAAAACTTGTTATAAATCATGATTTTTATGTGATGGGAGAAACAATGAACGATAGATGATTGAAGGTTAATCACACTAACTATTAAATTGTGTGTGGACAACAAAAAATAGAAACAAGACCAGAAACCTTTCTACTTGGCATACTAAATGGAAAATATGAAAAGGAAACAACATATTTAATCATACATATGCACGAATAATATACGCACAATATTGGAAGAGTAGTGATATACCAACAGAGGACAGGATAATTAGCAAAATCATAGAATGTGCAGAACTAGATAGACTCACAAAGGAACTACAAAATAGGGAGGAACACGATTATTACCTAATATGGGAAAAGTGGTATACCTGGTTGGAAGATAGAAAAGGGAAAAAGGATTAGGAACTAAAGGGAGTGACCAAATATAGAAAGAGAAAAACAAACTACAAACATAGGTCAATAAAGAACCACAAAGACAGTTAGAAAGGAAAGACCAAACAAAGAGGAGTCAAAGTACAAATAAGAATGTATATTACAGTTGCGATAAACTAGACATATATCTGAATTTGTGTTTATATGTTTTGTATGTTTTTCTGTTTTGTTTAGTCTGTATTTATAAATAAAACAAAAAAAATTGTGTGTGGAATCTGTAGGCCACGCTTATTTGTTCTAAAACTCTGCAGTTTGTAAAATACTGCAATAAAGAGCAAATAATTGAAATAAAGAGTTACATGGTCAAAGAGTAAGATCCAGCCCCCTATTGCCCAACATCTACTCAAAATGCAAGACATCACACAGATTTACCACCTTTCTGATTCACAGGCTGGGGACAGAGACAGATTTTTAGGGCTTCTTTAAACAGGACAATTAATATAAATTACAATTTTGTCCCATCTCCATCTGTTAGTTTTTAGAGTACAGCCCTGAAATGTCATTCAATGGACAATTAAAGTTCATCATAGAGGAAGTTTACACTATTGGTAACATAGCCTTGAAGCTGTGTGGACAAAAGCACCAAAGTCTGATTCAAGTGAAAGCAAATAGGAGGATATTGGCTAGTTGATTCAGTTAAAGCTGATTGGATTGTACATTATGGTACTTATAGCAAATTCTTATCGGCATGGAAAGCATAAATCATTCCAAGAAATGCCAATGTGGCATTCCATTAGCTAGCATGTCTGGATAAAAACAGGGCTCAGGGCTGAATTATCAGGATCCTCAGCGCAGTCTGTTGGTTTCAATCCCCCATGCGCTGATGATATTACTTAGTTGGTAATGAAATATCTGCAAGAAGAAAGACAAGCTTAGGGAATATCCTAAGCAACCAAGGAAGACTTCTGGAATGGTCCATTATTCTTGCCAAGTCTTTCTATTGACCAATTTGGAAATAGCCATGTGAATTAATTAGGTAGGTGGTGAACTGGTTGTTAGGTAGGCATTTCACAGACTATTTTCTATGGGAGGCGTTTATTACAGCATAATCCAGCCTACTCCAATCTGACCCCATCCAGAAGTGTGGGGTTGAAAATTCTAGGAATTTTCAGCCACTGTGACTACTGCCTATACTACTAAGAATTATGAAAATTGTCATCGCAACGTATCTGGTTATCTCCAAGCCGGAAAGACAGGGTTCCCTATGAATCTCACTTTAATTTAGTCAGAAGATTACTTTGGAAAGCTTGGCGATTCTCCAGGGCGTTATTTCCAACAATTTCTCAATTTCCTCTGATTCTATCGCTTATTTGTTTCTGCATTTAAATATTTTTGAGGACAATGAATTCTTTACCCACATGGCCAGCATATTGTCAATAGAGTATAAAAGGCACAAGTGTACCTGAAATCCAGCCAGCAGAATCTAACACTCATGTAACAGTCAGTACATAACAACTAACAGGTTTCACTGCAATTATTCTTTTGTATTTATTATTCCAATCTTGCCTCAGATGAAATCCTATTATGTCATATGCAACGAGGGCAGATTAAGCTACAGTCTGTCTCTTCCTCTCTGAGGAGGTGCTGGGATTCTTTCTCAGCATCACTGACTGCCAGATTCATCTGAGATTTGACCTTTCTCTTTGGAAAGCTCAAGCACACCTCCCAAGGGCAGCAAGTGTGCAGACAGATGCTGGGGGAAGCTGTTGTTATTTGCAGAAGGATTAGGAAATTCAAGATCAAAAGATTGCATAAGGAGTTGAAAACTGATATTTTTAAGACTAATGGAGAAGGGGAAATAGCTTTTTCAAATGCAGATGAAGCACTTTGGTTTAGGAAAAGTGGAAGTTTATGATCGGATATTTCAGTTCCCCCAAACTGCGTAAGTATAAGGGCCTGGCTTTTTAGAGGAACTATTCCAACTGGTGTAAAGCACTGGAACTGTGTAGCTAGCAAGAAGCTTTTTTCAAGTTTCATTTTTAGTATAATACACAATTAGCATTTTTAGGTGACTCAATGCCTAGACTCAGCTTTGTGCTAAGACATAATATGGCCTGTTTTATTTTGATTTATGGTGAATGCAGTTATTATACCTTGCCATTATGTGTGCAAAAGGGTGTTAAAAATTTGACGGAAAAAAACCAAGAAAACAAATTACGGTTTAGTGCATTGTGCAAATCTTGTCAGAATATTGGCCAAAACGTTCCCCAGGTTGTTCCCACAGTAGGCATTATGTTAGAATTACTGTGCCGCATGAATTCACCATTAATTGTGTTACCATACATTTCAGAGCTTCTCGGGTTTTCCAAGACTTCATCTTCAAATGCTTTTAATACTATTATTCTGCCTTTCTGTAAACCACCTTTGTGGTTTCAGTGTAGACAATGACATAACAAGTACTGAAATTCACTACTCAGCATATGGAATTAGATTTGATAAAAAAAAAATAGCTTTTAAATTGCCACTAAAACAAAATTTATTTTTTCCCTTAAAGTGCAACAGTTATGTTACTTACCTATTTTTCCTTTTAATTTCTATTGCGTTAATATATGACAGAAGAAAAAAGAGCCCCAAACCAGAGAAACATAGGGGGAAAAAATACATATTTTAAAATGTTTAAATATGCTACCCTTTTCCATTTTGTAGGCCTATGCATCTCACTGAAATGAAAGAAAAGGTATTAACAGTAAAATCCATAAAAACCATAATTGGCATAGCAAATCAGAATCTTGTGGTTCTGTAAACAGTATATTAATTTAATATAATTAAATTTTATAATATAATTATAAAATTTATATAATTAAATTTTAACTAATTTAAAAGTTTGGAAATGTATTGGCTCTTTGATTTGAAAGGAATATAGATGTGGCCATCCTTCAAGAAACACGTATAGAGAACGAATGTCTGATTTTTTTCAACATAGACCACCCTGTCCTTGAATGGGTGGGTGGACTGGACATTAACATCTGAACTACTATAATTAGTACTATAAGTAAATACTATAAGTACTATAAGAGTAGTCAATGCCTGGAATGCACTATCTGACTCTGTAGTTTCATCCCAACCCCCCCCCCAAATTTTAACCTAAGACTGTTTACTGTTGACCTCACCCCATTCCTAAGAGGTCTGTAAGGGGCGTGCATAAGAGCACCAGCGTGCCTACCGTCTCTGTCCTAATGTTCATTTTAATTGTATTCATTTTATGTATTCAATTCATGCTTATACTTATATATATATATTATCTAATATGTACTCGATAAATAAATAAATAATTAAAAAAAATAAGTCCAAGTATTTGCCATAAGCTAAATAAATAAAAATAAATCCTAATTTTAAAAAGAAAGGGAGATAAATTTCTAATTCAATGCATTTATGTGTTGTAGGAAAAGAGCAAACAGAGCTGGGGGATGGAGTTAAAGAAGTCAACAGCCTTGAGCAGTGGTGGCTAACCTTTTTGCCATCGCATGCCAGGAGAGGGGGAGCTTCATGCGTGCGCGTGCCCACACCCAAATTCTATGCGCCCCCCCCCATGCATGTGCACGCAACCCCCCCCACCCGGCACATGATGACCTCTTTAGGAGTCTCTGGAGGCTGGGGACAGCAAAAAATGTCACTTCCTGTCCCACCGGGAGTTGGGAAATGGGCCCTTTCAGACCTCTGGAGGGCCTCGGAGTAGGTGGGGAAGGCTGTTTTTGCCCTCCCCAGATGCATAGAGAGGATCTGGAGCCAGGTGAGAAAGAAAAACGGGCCTCCCCCCCCAGAGGCAGGAAACAGCCTGTTTCCCTACTTCTGGTGGGCCCAGAAGGCCCGAAAATCAGCTGGCCGGCGTGCACATGTGCACCAGAGCTGAGCTGGCGTGTCCACTGATATGGCTACATGTGCCACCTGTGGCACATGTGCCATAGATTCGCCATCACGGACCTAGAGTCATTACATTGCCACAAATGGTCAAGTCCAACCCATCTTGAATTCCATTGACTCTTCTTTGATGCCAATTTAGTAATGAACTTTAGCTGACTAGATTATTGTGCATAGGCTTGAGTAGTAATTCTTTGTGATTCTTTGTGATTCTTTCCTTCTAATTATGCTTTAAATGTATATTTGTGACTCAAAACAAATTTTAAGCCTTTTGTTTTTGACATTCACAGTTACTAATAGACAAACACAGTTAAAAAATTGAGTGTGCATGCTAAGGATTATTCAGAATCCATCACCACCACAACCCTCTCCCTAAATAACTTCTTAAGTGAATTGATCCTTTCCACCCCAGCAGGTATGTCAGAACATTGGTCTGGATGGCTGAATAAACTTTCTGTAGAAATGGTGAAAACTGTAGAGTACAATATCCAGTGGTTGGTTTCAAAATTTTTTACTACCGGTTCTGTGGGTGAAGCTTGGTGGGCATGGCATGGCTTGGGGGGGCGTGGCTTGGTGGGCGTGGCAGGAGAAGGATACTGTAAAATCTCCATTCCCACCCCACTCAGGAGGAAGGATACTGCAAAATCCCCATTTCCTCCCAATCAGCTGGGACTTGGGAGGCAGAGAATAGATAGGGACAGGGACAGCCAGAATTTTTACTACCAGTTCTCCGAACTACTCAAATTTTCCACTACCGGTTCTCCAGAACTGGTCATAACCTGCTGAAACCTACCTCTGACAATATCCATATCTGTGTGACAAGACAATGAAAATTGTATTTTTAATTTGTAATAAGGGAACAAAGCTCTATTGGCATCACAAACAATTGTTCAAGAGGCTTTGGTGAACTGTTTGTACAGAAATGTAACGCCTGTCCTTACTACAATGAACATAGTAAGTGTTCTGCAATGCAGTGTAGCATGATATGAAGATGAAATACCGGCTCTCTCAAGGCATTGTTCATAGTTCTTCTCCCGGTATACCCACAGGGAACAGAACTGTGTCATTATGTAGCTCCATTATCCATATACCTATCAAATGGTTCTTCCTCTTGCCATGGTCAAGTATTCTCTTTGTGGATGTGGGTGTCTGAGAATGTTTATCATATGTAAAAAAAAAAAAAATCAATGCAAAGAAATCTCTGCAGGAATTCAAAGCAGTAACAATAAAGGGCCCCAGCCAGAGATGGTATTCAGCAGGTTCTGACCAGTTCTGGAGAACCAGTAGTGGAAATTTTGAATAGTTCGGAGAACCGGTAAATACCACCTCTGACTGGCTCTGCCCTATCTATTCTCTGCCTCCCGAGTCCCAGTTGATTGGGAGGAAATGGGGATTTTGCAGTAACCTTCCCCTGGAGTAGGGTGGGAATGGAGATTACAGTATCCTTCCCCTGCCATGCCCACCAAGCCATGCCACGCCCACCAAGCCACGCCCACAGAACCGGTAGTAAAAAAATTTGAATCCCACCTATGGCCCCAATTCACAGGTTCTTAAGAATAAAATAGAAGCGAGTTGTTGTTACCTTCTGACAGGATATTTGTTTGCTGTCCTAGGCTAACTATAGTCCTGTGGTCTTCCATCTAAACAAGCCTGATCCTACTTAATTTCTGTCAAGGTTCATGAAGATCCATCAGGTTACGCCATCTGGTGCAGCAGGCCTACAGATAAGCAAATAGGGGAATGGCCCTTCTCTATAGACTTTTCCATTCTCCCTGCCTCTGAACATAAATAACTTTGGGTGGTCTGGCTTAGCACAGGTTTGCAGATATGGCCAAATATTTTAATAATTTCTGAATAGGGTTCTTGTGTACAGAGGAGTCCAGTAATATCACAATAAGCTGCTGAGGACTAAGCAGCTATTCTACTCTAAAGAACATTCTGTACCCGCAATGTCTGTTTGGTATGCTTTCGTACTCCATGTGTATCTTATGTCTTTGAAATTTTAGCTTCATATTCTCCAGAGGTCCTGAAGGAAGCCATTAGTTTTTGCCTTATTGTTCAATCACAGTAATGATATGACTTTTTTTTTAAAAAAAAAGTGCAGTGCAGGGGGAAAAAGAGGCAGCATCTTATGACACTTTGGCAACAAGTGAGCAAAAAACCAAATGCTTAAAAATGAGTGTTGCCTAGATTTAATAACAGTCTTTCCATAAGTGGCCACTCCTGATAAGGGTACACTTATATAAGGAATGTCCTCTTTTTAAAGAGTTCATTGTACCACAATAAAAAAAACTTGAAGTAGTCTTCTCCAACTTGAGGTTTTTCAGATGCATTTTACCACTGTATAACCCTTTACTAGGGAATTAGAAGAGTTCCAATCCAACATATCTAAAGTGGCCATATTGGAACATGGTGCACTAAAAAGTATGAAAGGCTGGTAGAAACCAATGCAAAAAGATAATTGAGTTTGGTCTATAGATCTTATCCAAGGCAATTTTCCTGAAGAAAGGGCCATATCACTGGAATACAAAAATAAAGAATAAAAACATTATCCTTGCGCAGATAACAGAATATGTCATGCAGGAGAGAGTCAATAAACACCTTCCCAGGAATAGTAGGATGCTTACATCCCACTGAAATCAATTACATTGATGTTCTGCAAATTATACTGCTGTAAAGGAGTGATGATGAAAGACAAGGCAACCAATTTTACCAAAGCTTATTTTTCTGCTACCTTCCTAACAGCTGAAGTAAGAGACATCAGGCACAACTCTAGTTTGAGTGGAATTATGCACTTAAGAAAAAAATTAAGTCTAATAAATCTCAATGGTACTTCATTGGTTAACTAATTCTTTAACCAAGCATAATTTCCAGTGCTATTATACATCTTTAAATCACATCAAGTGACAGCATTTAGTTGATTTTGGCTCCTCTCAGGCTAAGGAGAGTTAGTCCGGCCAATACTTTCCACCAGGAAATTCCAGGATTGTAGTTTAGATTGGGAAGTTTCAAAAATAAAATTGGAAGAAGTTAATAGCAAACAATTTCTATATGGGACATCGCCATGTAATCAGTAGGAAACAAGCTTGTTTTCAGAGAGTTGATACTGTTTAAACTGTTTTTGGTCTTAATTTATTTACAAATCTGCCACACCTCTGAAATCACCAACTAAGTCATGTTTGAGTTGCCCAACTTTGAGAATATCTAGTACATCCAAAACAAAGCTCTTTTTAGTGAAAGCACCAGTAAAAAAAGTGGTGGCATCACACTTATGAAACTTATTTCCTGCTGACATTTATGTAGGACTTGATCAACAAGAATGTAGTTCTCTACTGATTTATCTCTGGCTAGTTTTAGTTTGGCAAATTAGATTTTTACTAGTTTTAAAATTGTTTACTGGATTGTTTTCCCATAGCTCGTTATTGATATTGTGTGGTAACCTGCTTTTAAAAGATGTTATCTTTAGAGCAGATTTATAACTGTCCCTAAATAGGCAGATAAACTGATTATTTAGTAGTTGAAATGTATGAGTATTGTTGCATGCTCTGCAAAACCAGGAATATAAATTGACCTCTAACTTTTTTTTTTTTTGCTGCATGGCACCAACAAGCTCTGAAACAGGCTCCAAATAAAGAACTAAAAATCTTAATTGTTCCTCTTTGAACTAGAAGCTGCAAAAAGTCAGAAGTCCTGGCATGGGGTACTTATCGTGTTATGGTAAACTTCTCATCTGATCGTATAAACCTAATTCTCAATAGCCAGCTAGCCCCTCTGAATAAAGCAGCAGTAGTATTCTGGGGCTGGATCATCTTCTCTTCTATGTGAAATACTTAAGGACACCCAAATGCTGATTGTTGGAGTAAAGCAGAGTCTCTTTAGTCCGCCATTCTGTTTCCTCAGCCGCAACAGAGTTCTATGGAAAGTGCATAAGCATAAGATGAAAGCAGCAATGTTCACCATTAATTTACCTGCAACTGATATCAAGAGACATGTCTCTAATATTGGAGGCAGCACATAACCGTCATGATTATTAGACCTGGAGAAACTGATCCTCTATTAATTTATCTAATTTCTTTTGAAAACGTCTCCAGCCACTCAACCTGCTGCCTCTGGTATTTAGATAATATTGGACCATCATGATCAGTAATGAGCAGATGGCCTTCAAGCCTAGTATAAAGCAAAAGGAAGAACCATTCCATCTCTCTGTTTCCCATGTCATGCATTATCTTATGCATCTCTATTATGTACCCACACAATTTTTCTAAAGTAAAGAGCAACAGCACGTGACTTTTCTTCTAATGTGATTTATCCTTGCTAAATAGGCTGCTGTTTGTATCATTTCCAATTCAGCAGCTGAATCAAACTGATCAGAACTGTACTCTGTATTCCAATCGTACTCATAACATAGAATTGTATGGAAGTCTTACATTGGTCTACATTTGTTTGAAGCTAGCAACCATGACTTCACTTAATCCTCCAAGGAAATATTGAAGGTCCAGGCAGAAGAAGAACATCATGGCTTCAAAATCTAAGGGACTGATTTGGACAAAACTCAACAGCACTTTTTCGTGCAGCTGTTGATAAAAATAGGATCGCCAACATGATTGCCAACATCCGATGATGGATATGGTACAAGAAGAAGCAACCATGACCTCAAGATCTCTTGGTCTGTCTCCACAAACATATAAGTTAAATTGGGATATAATGAGGTTGGGTTGGGTTTTTTTTTTTGCTTACTTTGATTTGCATTTCCCATATTGATGTCAATTCTCCACTTTGGAGAATTTTCTGGGAACCTACCACTATTTATTTTAACATTAATATTGCTGACTTTAGCACATTTTTCAATCTCATTAATCCTTGGCCAACTCCCCAAAGTCATATCCTTTCAGAGCCTAAAGTATATATTTATTGCTATTCTCTGCTTTTTCTTCTTTCCCTAAGAGTTATTCTCTTCTCCTATTGCCACCCAGTTTGTAAAGGTGTCTTTGGTGAGGGACTTTATCAAAAGCTTTTGAAAGTAAACAATATCTGTCAATAATTTGTTGACATCCGAAGAATTCTAAAGGGTTGCTCTACAGGACCTATCTTTCCAGAAATTATGTTGAACCTTCTCCCACAGGACCTACATTTTATTTATAAGGAATAAATAACTTCTCTGAGAGGTTCTCAGTTTGGACTCCATGGTTATTACATCCAATACTAGGGATTATTTAATTATGAAAAATGGAAAGTGAATGGGAACATGATACTTGTATTTAAGTACATAAATTGTGGATAAAATGAATAGAGAAATATTGATCTTCTTATTTCAATTTTGAATTCTTAATTCAAATAGGTAAGCTCATCCAGGGGAGCTAAATATTGATACTGCATGACATAGTAGACAAACTATGGAATTCTCTATCATAGGAATTCAGTGGGTAACATTTTTGATGGTGGCTGCTTAGTGATGTCTACATATCCTAAATTAGCTTTTGTTATGATAGATTAACTACAGTAGGTATAAGCTTTCTTGATCCCAAAGCTAAGTAAGGTTCACACATGGTTAATATTTGGACGGGAGGCTACTAGGAAATACCAGGGCTATAGGCTAAATGGGAAAGTTGACAAGATCCCTCTGAAGAAGGCAATGGCAAATCATTTATGTATTTTGACCAAGAACATTATATGCATTTATCTATGTAGCCATCAGTAGTGGATCCTTTTAAAAACAAAAAGCAAAAACAAAAATGCATTTAAGGTATATGACTGAGAGTGTTCATATCCTACTTACAGATTTCTTTGATGCATCTTGTTGATCATAGCGGGAAACAGATGCTTTGCTGGGTTTTCAGCCTGATCCAGCAGGATTTTACATGGATTCTTATGCAAAAGCTGCTTTGTTGGAGATGCTTATTCTGAGATTAACCACTTGATGTTTGTTTTACACTCTGATGAGGTCTCCATAGAAGGCCAAGTGTGACCAATATGTTTCGCCACTCTGTAAAATTATCCTGCATTCAGAACTCCAATCCCATTGTATATTTTGGCCTGTTTGTCTTTGGAAAATTGATTTTGGCCCTCTTGATGGCCTTGGGGAAAGGGAAATGCAGTAACATAAGACACCACATAGAGGACTGAGGAAATGGAGTCCAAGCCAAAAATGAGCAAACAGCTCAACACAAAGACAGCATTTTTTGTGCCTAAGAGACTTGCTGGAGGTAAAATTGCTTCCTTCATCTTATCTATTAAGCTTCAAAAATTCAAGCAGTCAAGCCAGTTCTCTGGCACAAAAGGTTAGGAAAGATGAAATGATTATTTCCAACAAGTCTTTTTGTTTGTGGAGTTAGACAGACTTAGGAAGACAGGGAGAAAAGAGTCCAGTGTTGGGGGCTATTTTGTACCCAGAGATTTATTCTCCCATTCTTATATTTCTTAAGAAGCTTTGCTAAGGGCAACAGGTATATATATATTCAAATCTCTTTAACTGGCCTGCCAGATTTTAAGGGATGACACATTTAAAACCAAAACAAATAAATATGTATATTTAATTGCGTGTTGTTTCCAAACATTAGTACTTATGCATATGTGAGGGAATATATGTGTCTAACAACAAGGAATCTGGTAGTAAAATTTAGTTATACTTACTTGAAACCAAGAAGGCAACAGCTTTGGTGCTATTCCTGTACACATATACAAAATCGCTCACTTCCAGCAAGACGAAACTGAGTGCTGACATGAAACAGTTATTTATTAAGCCAAGCTGCCTTTATTTGTAAATAGCTATGATTAGGCAAGTAGATTCAGTAGCCAATGGCATGAGGAACAATAGACCCCTTAGCCACCTTATAAAAACTCACAGTTTTTTGGGGTGGAAAGATCAATGCTATCCAGGCCACATCCTGCTAGGGATCCCTTGTCGTTCTCAATTGTCATTAAGTTCTAATCTAGAATAGCACTGCCAATTCTATACTATTTATTGTGACCTGGAAGATGAGGAGATCGGATGAAAATGGCCCAGACACAGCCAAACCCTGCCAGTGCAATGGGATAAGCTGCCTTATTTTGCTCAGCACTAGATTTGATCCTCTTTAGGTTTGCTGACATCAGTGTGAAAAGATGTCAGGACCAATAGACATCACTGATTTAAGGCTGGTGCCAACTTTGAAACTGTATCTTGTAAGAATTGTATTCTCAATTATCACCAATTTCCATTTGGTAAATGATCCATGGGGTAACTGAAAGGAAGTAAAACAATAAAACAAAATCCAGAATCTTTTTGGCACCCATGAAAGTAAAGGAACCAGAACAATGATTTTGGAAAAACTAAAGAATCAATATTTCATATGCATTCCTGTTCATTTACTGAAGAATGGTTTGCTTGCTGCTGTTTGTTTGTTTTTTCTGCTATTTGTTTATTGATTGATTGATTGATTGATTGATTGCTGCTAGTTATTTATTGATTGGATTGATTTCTTCATTCTTGTTCAGACGAGGAGATTCAACATCATTAACAACAAAGTGAAACACATCTTTTTAAAGAAAAATTAAACACATCCACAGTTAATAAAACCAATATTCAAACCATGCAGAGGGAAAGAGGTACATCATCTTCTTTTTATAAATACATCAACCATGACTTCCGAGAAAGACATACTATATTTTGGAATGTATGCAGGAGAAGAACTTCTTCTGTACAGACCTGTATTTATGGAGACATTTGAAAAATACTTTAAAAGTTCTGAGATTTTGAACTTCAAAATTCAGCTCTACCTTTTGGATATGAGCTGGTAGGAAGAATGAGAAGTGAGATAATACTTACTCTGTTTTGACAAATAGTTTGGGAAGTTTCATGGTCAAGAATACAAAAGGTAGTTAAGAAGTCCTGGAGAACTACAAGGATCCCTCTTCTAGTTTCTTACTTTCCACAAAATAGCCCTAGTCCAGTGGTAGGTTTCAAATTTTTTTACTACCGATTCTGTGGGCGTGGCTTGGTGGGCATAGCATAGCTTGGTGGGCGTGGCTTGGTGGATGTGGCAGGGGAAGGATACTGTACAATCTCTATTCCCACTCCAGGCAAAGGATACTGCAAAATCCCCATTTCCTCCTGATCAGCTGGGACTTGGGAGGCAGAGAATAGATGGGGCGGGGCCAGTCGGATTTTTTACTACCGGTTCTCTGAACTACTCAAAATTTCTGCTACCGGTTCTCCAGTCAGAACCTGCTGAAACCCACCTCTACCCTAGTCCCATATATTAACCAGAAGCAGGATTGATACTTTACAGTAACAGAGTTGGAAGGGACCTTGGAGGTCGTTTAGTCCAACCCCATGCTCATGCAGGAGACCTTTACTAGGGATTTAAACCGCCAAACTGCTGACCTTTCTGATTGACAAGCTCAGTATCTTAGCCACTGAGCCACCTAGTCAGGTTTATTGAAATTGAAATCTTAATTGTTCAGGAGTTCTGTAAAAAATATAAAATGGATAAAAAACAACGGGCATCTTTTTCCAGACGTCTCTCACCAGTATTTTATTGTCCCAGCTTTGTGAAATGTTCTTAGATTGCTGCTTACTGTCTGGATAAATGCCAGGGCTACAGGAGGTATCTGGATGAGAAAATCTCATTCCTCAGGATATGATTACTTTGGCAAGCAGACTTAATCACGCATAACTGTAAGTAAAAAAAAAAACCCCACAAAGAAACAAAACAAAACCCAAATCAGTGAACTAGCTATTATACAAAACCTCTTTCATACATGCAGTTCTGTTGACAAAGGTCACAAAGAGCATCCAATTCAAAATTCCAAGGCTGCTTTCAATTACACTGAATATTCTGAACAATATTAAGATAACCCATCCTGGGAGATTTAAAAGGGGGAGGGAAAGCTATAAAATATATGTGCCTGTTCAAGACACAAAGCTCTGGAAAGCATCCTTCCCCAAGGCAATGCCCTGGAGATAATGCCCAAACCGTCCCTGTCATTGTATTTTTTATATTATTCCTGTTTTCGTTTCTGTTTGACAAATTACAATAAATAAAGTAAAAAGAAATAAATTCTTGTCCATGGTCAAGATGGCCAATGATGAAATTACAGGAGCTGGTGACTGAAGGAGGACATTCACCTGTGACAATGGCATACCTTCCAAAAGCCCTTCTTATTTCTTATTTTGGTTGCTACCAGTAGCTAATATAAAACTGCATTTAGAGCAGGGGTGAAATCCAGCAGGTTCTGACAGGTTCTGGAGAACCGGTAGCAGAAATTTTGAGTAGTTCAGAGAACCATCAATTATCACCTCTGGCTGGCCCCAGAGTGGGGTGGTGGGAATGGAGATTTTGCAGTATCCTTCCCCTGGAGTGAGGTGGGAATGGAAATTTTGCAGTATCCTTCCTCTGCCACACCCACCAAGCCATGCCCTCAAGCTATACCACGTCCACCAAGCCACGCCCACAGAACCGGTAGTAATAAAATTTGGATTTCACCACTGATTGAGAGACACTGAGAAGAAAGGCCTTTATAAAGAAAACTATACTAACCTCTACCAAAGGCCCAGACAATTTTAATTACATTGTGTTCCAGAGACAATCCCGAAGCCACTTTGAATATTAATGTGTGATATATAATTTTTCTCCTTGTACCCGACACCCCCAAATTCTCTAGTAACTCCAGAGGCAGATTTTGGAAAATGCCACTGAGACTTTATTTACATTCTTCTCAAATTAGGGACTGGAATGAAAGGATGGTCCAAAAAAAAATATTCAAGATGGCAGCCACATTTGTGTCATTGAAACCCTGCCCCATTTTACATTCATTATATTTTTTTAAACCTCCCCTCTCCCTCCCAGCAAATGACTATCCTCCTAAAACAGGCTTTCAGATAACTGGTTTTAATCTAACACAAGTGATTGGGAAACCAGGCATGGAGTTCTCTGGGCCCCAGGACCTCATTCTGGCAGGAGAGTTCAGGCACCAATATTCACCAGTTTCAGAAATTTGGGATGGCTAACATGATGGAAGGAGGGAGATCATACAGCTGCTGCTTCTCTTCTTGTACTGAAACAACTGGCCTGCATTTGATGTATGTTTCAAGGGAATATGAGGGAGAAGTTACTGCTGGAAAGCCTTCCTCAGTGTCTGAAGGCACTACTTCTCCTTCAGGATCCTATTTGTTTGTTTCTTTGTCTTTTATTTATATGGTTCTTGATGTTTCTATGGGACACATATTGATACATTTTTCTGCTACTGAGACGCAGAATGAGTCTTGTTCATTCTCAGGCTGGATATTTTGACCCAGTAATAATATTAATCATGGGGTGGGTGACCATCTCTAGGCTGTAAAATCTATATGACCACTAACCAGCCCCTGTTTTAAAGAATAAGATTCTGATTTGGATTACCCACATAATAATGTTGATAAGGTTTTGTTTCTTCCACCTACTCCATCACCACAGAAATTCTGGAGAGGGCTGCTGCAATGGTAACAATTTTTAACTCCCCCCCTCATTTCATCAGATGTCCTTAAACAGTCTGAAGCAGTTGAGATCAATTTGCACAATTCCTTACAGTATATGGTGGTAGTAAAAGACAGGGATTAGACTGGTGAAATTGCATTGATTGTTTTACTTCATCAAGTGGTAATCATACAACCATTAGCATGAATCTGAAAAAAAGGTATCAATTGTAATGGGAATATTTTTACACACAGTATAAATACTATACAGTATAAATATTATAATAATTTTTTAATCAAGCTTTAGTTTTGTGTGTGTATGTGTAAATATAATAATATTATAATATAATATAATATAATATAATATAATATAATATAATATAATATAATATAATAATAAAAAATAAACCAACAATAGAGAAAAGGGGAATAGAACCTTAAGAGGATCACTGTATATATTCTGATGAATAGATCAGTGAACTGTATGAAACTAGAGAAAGCAACGAGCATAGAATATAGGTAAAAAAAACCCAGTAAATGCATTTTTTAACATGTGGGCTCAGCAGCAGTGAAAATATGTCATTCCATTAAATGTTTAACATCAAACTTTTTGCTATTTTCTCTCTCTCCTCCTTCATTATGTTTCAATAGTCACGACTATATACGTATACATTCATAGCATTAATTTCATGTTAATTGAATAAATGAAATACAGAACTTGGAGGAGCAAGGCTGACCTTTTGCACGTGTGTTTTTGTTGGCAACGCTGTCTCTGCATTAAGGGATTGGAGAGGAGGTTGACTTCAGCTTAACCTGAGCTGGAAGAACAAGGCAAAGCATCCAAGTGGGGTCTTTGCAGAAAAGCTTATGCAGCTGCTAAAGAAAAAACCCTTCCTCTGGCCCCTTGCTATGAGGCTCCTGTTATTGCCTGCAAGGAAAGAAGCAGCAGGCCAACAATAAGACAGTTTATAATATGTCCCAGACTTTCTTGAATCAGATGGGCATATGTGTTCTTGAATGTATGTGTATCCATTTCAGAAATAAATTTCATTTTTGTCCTTCTTTCCTTATTCATCTTACTGTCCCTACTATCCCTGCCTGATCATTACTGCCAAGCACTGCATGGGTTTTGTTAAATCTTAATACCGATGCCAACATTTTGGCAAATGAATCTAGAAGAGAAAATATCAAGTTTTAGCATGAAATGTAAATTTTCATCAAATTCCTGCTGATTGTTGGCTTAAAAAATTAGTTAGTTTCTACCTGAGTATCAGGCGAAAGGCAATTTTCTTGAAGAGCAGATTTCTGGTGGAACTGTATGTGAATAGTCAGTCCTTCAGTACACCACGAAACAGATTTCAGCAGCATGATTGCTGCTTAGATTCAGAATGGTCTGAATAGAACCTGAGATAGGTTCTTGTAGATTATTGAAGGATGGTTTGAGCAAATGAATGAATAAATGAATGAATATAATTTTATTCTGCATTGGCCTCTGTTATTTCTTAAAAATAGTTAAGAGTCCTTATCTATGAAGCAGGTTAAATACATTAATGATGTCATGCATTATAGCCTGCTAAACATTAAATATATCCCATGTTATTGCATTCCTAGGCAATAATCCATGTGGTGGTGGTTAGATCTAATAGAAACCAGAGGTTCATTGCTTCCATGGCAATTTTAGATTTGTCCCCAGGAATTTGGACCTGACATCAGGGGGTGAAATGCTCCCAGTTTGATCCGGATCGCCCAATCCGGTAGCAATGGCGGCGGCTGGTTCAGAGAACTGGTAGCAAAAATCCCTGCTCCCCCCTCCCCAATGCCCAACTGAGTCCCACGATCATCAGAGGCTTTTTTTTTTTACTTTTAAAAGCATGTTTTCTACAACCTTTTCCAACGAAAAAATGCTTTTAAAAGTAAAAAAAAAGCCTCTGATGATCGGGTGGCTCAGCTGGGATCATCAGATGCTTTTCAAAGCATTTTTTCCTGCAATCTCTTGGCCGAAGAGGTGGTTTAAAAAAATGCTTTGAAAAGTCTCTAACGATCCCAACTGAGTTGCCTGATTGTCAGAGAGGTATTTTTTAAAAAAATACCCCTCTGCCAATCAGGCAACTCAGCTGGGATCATCAGAGAGGTATTTTTTTAAAAGCCTCTCTGATGATCCCAGCTGAGTTGTCTGATCGGCGAGGCTTTTCAAAGCATTAGAAAAAATGCTTTGAAAAGTTAAAAAAAAAAAAGTTGGCCATGCCCACCCAGTCACATTACCCCCCCAAGCCACGCCCACAGAACCAGTAGTAACAAATTTTACATTTCACCCCCGCCTGACATGTAAAAATCTCTGTCCCAGGTAGAGTTGCAGCTCTACCTACTGGTGTATTAGACCTTGTAGTGGAAAACTGTTATGTGATCTGGGTATGGAGGGCATTGCTATTACCCCTTTATTGTGGTCAGATCATTTCCTGGTCTAGATGTAATGGACAGCTATCTATGACCTCTACAGGTCTGGACCCATTTGGATAGTCCCTCCAAGTTTCCTCATGGATTCAGATAAATTCTGGTGTATGTATGAGAACTTTTCCAATAATTTGACAGGCAAATCCATCAAGGCTCCACATGAAGCCACCAGGACAATTCATCCAGCAATTCAGTGTTAGATATCATTGATATTTTAAATGTAATCCTACATCACCAATCCAGGCCATGCTGGTGATGCTCTTTCTTCATTTATTTATTTAGAAATTTTATACGGTTAACCATCTTACATGTGAACTCTGGGCAGCTAAGAATAATAACAAGAACAATATCCTAAACCACTATAAATCAGCCAAATAAACCAATTTAGAATAATGCTGAAGTATTGTCCCAATTTATGGAATGGTCAGGGCATGGATGGCAGATAACAGGCACAAACTGAATCCTAGTAAAACAGAGTTACTGTTGATGTTCTCTGGTAGTTCCAGTGGTACGTCTGGATTGGGAAACATTATTGGGGAAGAAGCAATTCGATGACTTGGGGATTTTCCTGTAGTTGCAATGTTTGCTTGAACTGGCAGGAACCACAGAAAGGGTGAGGTTTTGGTCAACTTTGGCTAGAATGCCAGTTGGAGCTCAACCTGGAGTGACAAGACCTTGCTGTTGTGACTCGTGCCCTCATCACCATTCCGTTTGGATTACTGCAATGCATGGCACATAGGGCTGCCTTTAAAGATACTTGAAGGCTTCGGTTGTCCAAAGTGCAGCCATGGTCTGGCACTCATTGGTAGGAGCACATGCCATCTCGGTTACAAGTCCTGCATTGCCTTCCTGTAGGCTTCTGGGTGCAATTTAAAGTGCTGATTTTAATCTATGAAATGTTTTATAGATTAAAATCAGTGCTTTAAATTGCATCCAGAAGCCTACAGGAAGGCAATGCGGGACTTGCCACTAAATTGCCTTCAAGGCTGGATTTGCTAATAAAAATTGGCTTGACCAACTGATCCTGTCAGGAAAAACTGGTGGTTCCCTATGTTTGGGAGCAAGACTCTGAGACATTATTTTTCAGCAGCAGCAGCATCAGACACTGGAATAGTCTTCCTCTAGAGTTTAGGTTAGTGCTAAGTGAACATGTGAGGCCTTTTCCAACAATCTGACTACAAATCCATCAAGATTCTATATGGAGCCACTAGGACAATTCATCCAGCTGTTCAGGGTCAGATATTACTGATATTCTGTATATATTTTACATTACTACTTATGGCCCTGCTGACGATACCTTTTTCTTCACTTATTTATTTAGAAAATTTAGATGGCTACCCTCTCATGCCTTCAGGAAGCAGGTGAAAACAGATATATGATTACAGAAGACAGTTTAGGATTTTGTATTTGAGATGGGGAAGGGTTGCATATTTTTAGAACTTTTATTATTGTTTTAATATTGATCATGGATATTTCAAAGTTGTAAAATCACCAAAATTCTGAATTATTGGGACTGTCAGAATGAAGGATCCATTTTGTAATTTCTAGCTTTCCAGAGTGGAAGTAGGGCAGTGTTTGTCTGTCTGTCTGTCTGTCTGTCTGTCTGTCTGTCTGTCTGTCTGT
>WNWU01000041.1:9284367-9308845 GCA_012654045.1 Ptyas mucosa | reverse complement strand
TAGAATAGAATAGAATAGAATAGAATAGAATAGAATAGAATAGAATAATGCCAAGACTGATTATAAGAGGAAGATTGAGGATATTTTTTATAGTAATAACATGAGGCAGGTGTGGCGAGGGATTCAACAAATTGAATCCCTTGGTCAACAAACTGACCAATGTCATCCCTGCTGAGGAGGATGCTTTGTTGACAGAGAAGCGGAATCATTTCTTTGCTCGCTTTGAAGTGGAGACATCAGAGACAGATAAAATACAGCCACCAGCCCATTGTAGCTCCCACCACATTGTGGAGGAACAGGAGGTGAGGAGCATTCTGAGGGCTGTGGACCTTAGAAAGGCTGCTGATCCTGACAGTATCCCTGGCCGAGTGCTTAAAGACTGTGCTGATCTGTTGGCTGGAGTCTTTACCAGAATCTTTAATCGGTCTTTATCCCAGTCTACTATTCAATATTGTTTGAAGGCTTCCACCATTGTTCCACTGCCAAAGAAGTTCCTTATCAATAACCTCAATGATTACAGACCAGTGGCACTCACTTCTATCATCATGAAGTGCTTTGAGAAATTGGTCTGCCGGCACATTATTCTGGTCTTCCACATAATTTGATAAACACCAGAAGAAATAGATCTACAGAGGATGCTATAGCCATCACTCTTCACACTGCTCTGACTCATTTGGAACAGCCGGGGGGGGAGGGGGCTATGTGAGGATGCTTTTTGTAGATTTTAGCTCTGGATTTAACACAATACTTCCACATAGACTAGTGTCTAAACTTATGGATCTTGGACTTTCTTATTCAATCTGCCTTTGGATTATGGATTTCCTGTCTGGCTACTCTCAGAGGGTCAGATTAGGTAATCATATCTCTTCATATCTCTCCTTATTCTTAACATTGGTACACCACAGGGTTGTGTGTTGAATCCCTTACTCTATACTCTTTACGTGCATGACTACATTCCCACTCATGCTAGTAATACTATTACTAAATTTTCAGATGATACAACAGTGGCAGGACTCATCTCTGGGGGAGGTGCCTATCGAGATGAGGTGGACTAGTTGCTTTTGTGGTGTGGAGACAATAACTTGGTCCTTAACACTAATAAGACCAAGAAGCTTATAGCGGACTGTAGAAGGAATAGATCGGACATCCAGCCCTTGCTTATCAATGGAGACCAAGTGGAACAAGTGGCCAGTTTTAAGTTTCTGTGTGTTATCATAAAAGAGGACCTGACCTGGGGCACTTCCATTGCAACACTGGTCAAAAGGGCCCAGCAGAGATTATATGACCTGAGACTTCTCAGGAAATAACAACTGAATGAAAAATGGCTGGTGACCTTCTACCGCTGCACCATAGAGACTATTTTAACTTACTGCATCTGTGTATGGTTTGCCAATTGCATAGTGGCAGATAGGACAGCACTCCAGAAGGTTAATGTCATTGCCCAGAGGAACATTGGTTGCCCTCTCCCCTCTTTGGAAGAGCTTTATAACTCCCGCTGCTTAAGAAAGTTCAAAACATTCTTAAAGATCCATCTTGTCCTGGGCACCCTTTTTTTGAACATTTACCATCTGGCAGATGGTACAGGGTAATAAAAACAAGGACAAATAGGCTGAAAAACAGCTTCTATCCCAGGGCAGCAACTATACTGAATTCTACTGTATAGTGCAATACTAATGCAATATCGGGTTTTCAATTCAATTGTATAGAATGTGAAGGATGTCTCTTTGTGTTTTATTTTTATAGTTATAAGGTACGCTGAAGATGGCATTTAATTTTGTTGTACGAAGTGCAATGACAATAAACTTAACAGAACAGACTAGAATAGAATTGGAAGGGACCTTGGAGGTCTTCTAGTCCAACCCCCTGCTCAAGCAAGAATGGCTGTCCAGTCTCTTCTTAAAAACTCTTAATGATGAAGCACCCACGACCTCTGAAAGCAAACTGTTCCACTGGTTAATTGTTCTCACTGTTAGGAAGCCTTTCTTTAATTCAAGATTGCATCTCTCCTTGATTAGTTTCCATCCATTGTTTCTTGACCTACCCTCTGATGCTTTGGAAAATAAGTTGACCCCCTCTTCTTTGTGGCAGCCTTCAAATACTGGAACACTGATTACCCTTAGTCGGTCTTTTCTCTAGACTGGCCATACCCAATTCCTGCAACCATTCTTCATATGTTTTAGTGTCCAGGCCTTTAATCATAGTTGTTCTTCTCTGCACTTTTTCCAAAGTCTCAACATCTTTTTTGTAATGCGATGACCAAAACTGGATGCAGAATTCCAGGTGTGGCCTTAATAAGTACTAATACTTCACATGATTTTGATTCTATGTCTCTGTTTATACAACCAAGGATTGTATTAGCTTTTTTGGCTGCTGCTACACACTGCTGTCAAGAAACACTTGGACACTGTCAAGCACAATGAACTCAAGAAAAAAGTTAGAAGTGAATATATCCCTCTGGCCACCCATGGTGAGTTGTCTTAGTGGCAAGTTGGCTGTGTGAAGTTGTCCTGCAGCAACTTGGTGGTGGTTTGTTGGCAGATGCGAATTGGTGGTGGCCGTGGCGAGTTATCCTAGATCCTAGTGACTAGGATTGCTCTCCAGCTTGGAATGATAGTTAATTCTTTTGTGGTATATATCTATGTATATCTTTAATTTATCTGGTCTCTACCTCTACAATACTTTTGGGAGTCATCACACCAGGTAGAATACTGCACTGTAAAAATGTCTGTGTTTGCCATGTGTTTTGATGCCCTTTGATGCTTGCTCATCTAACATTCTGGTAGAAAAGGACATGTTAGATTTAGGTCTTGTCAGACCCATCCTCAAATCAGATTAGCTATTGATATCAATTGTTATTTTTTGCAATTGTTCTAAGGGTTATAAGGTAGAGGGAGAAATATTCTTAATATCACTGCAATCCCACCTTCATTTTGCCATAGATGTCTTCTGTTTATCTGTACAGTATAATGATGACAATTCTTTTAATTTTTTTTAAAGATTCCCATTCCCCTGTAAATATTTTGTCCAACTTTCCATTCTCATCCTTTCTCCCTTTTTTCTTGCTTAAAGATAACAATCTTTTACTTATTCTAGTGTATGTTTGATTTTACTTCAGTCATTTCCAAACAGCCAGTCTCTCGACCTTTCTGGATCCACCTGAATGAAGATCACCTCAGCTGTTTTGACTGTTTCCTGATCATTGTGAACACAAATATTCTTTGAGAACAGCATATTTACATGTTTGTGTATTCTTAGAATTGGGACAGAACTATCAGCTAAGCCATGTTCGCTTTTTCTGGCAGCATCTAAGCACAAATAGCTATCATCCAATCAATGCTCATTTGCTAGGCAATAACTAAGTGCATACTCTTGTCCCTTCATATTTGTGTATAAACATACATCTCTACCCACTTCACAAAAATAAAAGAGAATAAATTACTCACAACTTCCCATCATTCTATGCTTGCCATGATGACTAACCTCCTTTGCCTTCAAAACTCTGAATGCTGACAGCCCCGTAATTCTGTTTTCAGACTCCATCTGCCTTATGAAATGGTGCAACCAAGCAAGAGGTACCTTGGGTGAGATTGCTTCTTGCTTGATTTAACTCTTGATCCAGGGATAATCCGTGGTTGCTTTTCATATCTGGGTGCCTTCTTTTCCACACAAAGCTTTATTTAACTATTTCTAGGACTCTTAAATCACGTTAGGCATGCCACACTCCATCCCAAAATCTATCTCTGTAGAGACACCCCTGGCAGCTATACCAATACAACTGAATGTACACCATATTTGTTCACTTTGGATAGATGCTCATTTTGTTCATTTTTAAGAAGGAAGTTCTTGTTCATTCCAGCATCCTTAAAATAGCATGATTCCTCTTTTTGTGAAGCAGAAAAGTCCAAGCAGATTCAATCACAACTGGTTTGAAGATTCAGAGACAAGGCACCGCTCTCTTTGTTCCCGGATAGATGTTTAAAATAAATGTTTCATATTTCATGGAAAATAGGCTAATGAACACATGTTGTTATGTGGAACAATGTATATATTTTCATTATATTCTACAAAAAATGGGACTTTAGTATATGCATAGTGGATTAATTAAACAATATTGCTTAAATAACGGAATAGCACATATTCATACTTGCTTCAAGCAACAGTGGCTATGTTGGTCTTTTAGCTTTTGGAAAATTAATATATACCTTACTTTCCTCCTAATATAGACACTGAACATTGAAGGGATTTGTTTCTCCTTGGTAGAACCATAGATGTTCTTCGAAGTTTTTTGAAAATTGTTTTCCATTTTCAGTACAGGCTTATAAAGATCCTTGCTCATAATAAATCCCATAAATACTTTAGCTTTTCTGCACTGATTCTGCAAGTCCCAATTCTAAGACCTCCAACAGTTGTGCAAGACATTCATTTATATCTCTACAAAGTGCAATTCCATCTCCCTGCTGCTTTCATGTGATTTCTGGAAGACTCCTTGTCCAAAGTTGTGTCTGATCCGCCAAGCATCTGATACGAAAGGAGAGGTTAAAGTACTACCAAGCCCTGGAGAGATGATTGAGTTTCAGCCCAGAGATACAGCACTTAACTAAGGAGCAGGTTCAGTCATGAGTAAATGTTTCCTTTCAAGGAGGATCCTACCTGCCAAGATAAATTTCTTCTAAATGACCTGACAACTTAGTCTCTGGCCTAGAGAGTTTTTTTTGTTTGTTTGTTTTTGAACCTCTAGTTTTCTAAGCCTCCAGTTCCCAGCAGCTAGTGCTGGAGCAAATTTTATCAAACATACTATCTTGTGAACTTGATTGCTCTTGGCTTGCTGAACTTTGCATCCTGAGCAAAGTTTAAATAATTCTGGCATTGCTGTTGAACTTTAATTCTCTGCTTCTATTTCATATAGTAGTATTTGAAGATTTTTATTTGAATAATATGAAACAACTAGCTGAATACCTGTTCTCCACTACAAAACTATGTGATCGGGCTTGATAAATTGACACTTAGAGTTTGAAAATTAATGAGTAGTTACGATTGACCTCTCCTCCCTCCTTCTCTCCCTCAGGCTAACCCCACAGAAGCCTCTCCTGTCCTCTTCCCTTCTCTCCCTCAGGCTTGGTAGCATTTTGGATGGGTGATTGCTCAATATATTATCACCTGAGTATTTAAGAAGAGAAGACAATTATTATGAATTATTTGTCCATATTCTCCTTCAGGAATATTCCTTTTGATATTAACTGTGTCATCTATAATATTGTGATTGATGAGTGGTCTGCCACCACCATCATAAAAACAAACACTTCGATATACTTTCTCACCCTTTTTACTGCTATGTTCTATGTCTTTTTCCCTGAATTGTCTCTGAGATGGAATGTACAAGAATATGGATGCATTACCTTACTGTAACAATAGGAACCTTAGATAGGACTGTCTGTTTCAGCAAGATCAATGAAGCTGACATAGGCAGCTTGTAGTGTTACAGGTTTGGAAAAAATATATAGAGAAGCTGCAAGCTTGGTTTGCAAAAGGTGTTTTTCTTTTGTAAGAATTTCACACGTAAGCTGTGAGTAATTACCCCATGAAACCTTGGTTATGTTAAATGTTTTTGTTCTGATTTCCTTTCCCATCTTTTCAGGACACTCTGGTGCCATTCAGCTCTTTCATCTTTCATTGCTTCATGAATACTGTCTTCAGTTGGGTAATGAGTGAATGGAAATCAATGAACTTTCAAATGTGTTCACTCCAAGTTATCTGACTAGTATTACCACAGGCTTCTCTGAATTTGTCCTAAGCACTGCCACACCTTATTCCAGATGAATAAGTGTTCATACCATGTGTGAACGTCAGAACACCCCCCTTCCCTTTGTGTTTATGTTTGTCCTCACGGGTAGGAGCCTAGGGGAAATTCTTCACAAGTTAAAACAAGCCATGGAACAAAACATGCCAGCAGTGAGATCATCAGAGCCTCACTTTTTGTAGTCTCTTCTCTCCCTCTATGGTTGTGCAACACAGAAAAGAGATATGGTGAAGAGAAAACCATCTCTATACGAGTAAAACTCTCATGTCGTTTGATTGTTTGTAACCTTTGATGAGAGAAATGGGGAATCACAGGGCAGCAAGTTTTGAATCAACATAGCTCAAATGGGCTAATTTACAGAATATGTCCGAAAACTGGGAATCATGGTTCCTGTGGGATTGAAATTTGGCAAAGTTATGGCTGCTTCAGTGCTTCCACAATGCTATACCTTTGTGGTCAATCATGGTCACATACTTGTAATTTCAAATGCTCCCTTCCAGCTTCCTACAAAGAGTGTCACTGGGAAACCAGTGGTAAATTGGAAGTTGCTCCTTTCCTACTACTTTTTTGTCCACCCATGGTCATTCTGTTTCTCTGCTTAAGTAAGAAAATATCTCTGAAGTGATGATCCAACACATCATAGGTTGTCTAGTATTCTGTAAAGTGGGGCTTCCAACCTAGTGCCCTCTGAATGACCTGGACCACACCCCCAAGCTGGGGTGATGGCAGTTGTGGTCCAAAAGAGTCCATGCTTTAGGCCTATGGAAAAACTAGTAATGGGAATTTGTGAAGGTTCTCTGTAATGAGTAGGTAACTTGACATTAACTTATGAAGAGGTGTTCTATGAAAGTTTTTATATTTAAATTGCTTTATTCATTTTAATACTGTACCTATATTATGTTGTCCTATTTCTTGAATGTTGTATCCCATTCTTAAGAAGCTTTAGAATTTTAATTAAAAATCATTTTGGCAGTCTGTATTCCTGAGCTTAGAGATTGTTGCATCCTCGTCATCTATTTTGTTAGTGTTGATGTTATTCTCCGTCACTCTGTAGCTTTTCTTGCTGCCCATGCTTCCTGATTGAAAGGAGTCCAGTTGGAAGAGATTCCATCCAATTTCTTCTGTTGGGATTAATTGAAGCCAATAGGAAGCCAAATAAACATCAGACCATAGGATAGTCTTCATCAAAAAACAGGACACACACCGTCCCTTTAAGCAGCAGGCAGGGTATTCCATTGCATACTTTGAAATTATACACTAAAGGAATGTGAGATTTCCCCCCCTCCCCCTTTAAAAACACAAAAGGGAATCGTGTGGGATAATCCAGTGATGACAATCTTGAGAAAACCATCATATCAGAAGCCTCTTTGGATATGTTTGGGGCAAGGCACGAATGGCTGAAAGTATACTCGTGTGTCTAAGCATAACACAAGTAATTGGCAAGTAAGAAAAGTCTCTTTTCACAAATAATTACATAAAAGAAGCTTCCAGGATTATGCATGAGTTATTTATTCAGTTTACAATTCAGACTTTCATTTATAACAATATCCTTAAGGTGGCAAACATCAACAAAAATGCAAAATACAAAAAATGGTAACAAAGAAAACATGAAGAAGTTGATTAAAATCACACACATACCTTACTGAATCAGTCAGTGAAACCAACAGAAAAATGAATGATATACATTTTGCCTGCCTCCCTCAAAAATATTAGAGGTCCAGATAAATGTATATTCCTGGTACCTTAGTTTTGAAATAGCATTAGCAGCATCTTAGTAGCTCCATAGGAGACTTGCTCCTTCATAAACCTTTTCACACACATTTCACTCAAACTTGCCTTTTTTTTTTTTAAAGCAGGTATTCCTAAATTGGAACTCTGGGAATTCTGGAACTTACATTTGGAGGTTATCTGGCTTAAACATTTCTTACCTACCTCTTTTCATGTCAAATAGGCCAGATAACAGTCACACCATTAAAAATGCAAGAATGGTCTTCATGTGCACTAATCAACATAGTTGTCTCCTTTTGGCTAACAAAAGACATTGGGCTGCTGATCGTAATAGAGAGACAATTCTGAAAATTGTTGCTTTCCTGGCTATCCACATAGAAACCAATGGATGCTTCTATATGAACAAACATTTAATAAAAGCATCTTATCCTCTGTTTCTGTGGTTCTTGCTGCTTTATGGCCATTATGATGGCAACAAGTTTAAAACCTGCATATGCTTCAGAACAGTATTAAAAGTATTGGAAACTCTAGTGAGTTCAAATTTGTATTCCTGGTTTTAGTTCTGTTTAGATAACTCTGATAGATTAAGAACTGGTCATTGTAACATGGCACAGCGCTATCAACCATTGGGTTGAGATATTGCTGTGTTATGAATCTCAGGAGCCCTTTCCCGCCATGAACATGCCTGCAAGGCATGCTGGATATTGAAGTTCAGCACCATTTTGAGGGTGGCAGGTTCTCCACTCATGAGATAGCTTAAAGCGAGATTTGTGCCTATCTTCATACTGATGAAATTCTGGCCTGAAACTAATCTGCGGAGGAAAGGAGCCCTCCCTATAATATCTGCCTACATTAGTAAGAATCTAGATTCTGCTGTGATACAACGTGGAATGAAGACATTGAGTGCCAGCTCATGACATGTTGCTGCTTGAATGCTGGATGTCTCCTCCCAGTTCTACTGAGCTAACACGTGAGAAAGTATTGCTGAACCATTTGGACACCGATTAGATACCTAATGGATGCAGGTGAATATAAAGTGCCCTCCAGATTTCTTGACCCATACATCTGGTCTCTGGACAGAAATTGTGGTTGTGTGCACAATGCAAGGAGCTCCTGGCACCTAGGGGACTAATCCTTTGAGACCCAGGTAGTTCTACTGGAATATGTAGGAGAGACCGAGAGAAAGATGGTACTCTCAGGAACATCATAGCACAGCCCTAGTTGCAGGGAGACAGCTCTTTGGCTGTTACAGAAAATGAGGCTCCTGGGGAACTGACTCCTGTCAGTCTGAAGAAAAGGGAAGCTATTCCTCAGAAGGGACCTGTTTCTTATAGGCCAAACAGTTTTCCTCTCACACTGAGGATTCCTATCCTGTTGAAGCAGGGCTTCTGGGTATAGGTGATTCAATAATTAAGAATGCAGATATCTGAGTATCTGGTGGGCATGCTGACCCCATGGTAACTTGCCTACCTGTTGTGAAGCTTGTAGATGTCACACACCATTTACATAGGCTGCTAGACAGTCCTGAGGAGCTGTCAGCTGTCATGGTCTATGCGGGTCCCAATATCATCTTTAAGTGCAGTTGGGAGGATTTGGAAGCCAAATTCAGGCTTCTAGGCTGGAAACTGGAAGCCAGATCTCCAGAGTAGTTTTCTCTGAAATGCTGCCTGTTCCATGCATGTGACCAGCTAGGCAGGCAGAGTTAAAATGTTTCAGTGTATGTGAGAGATATTGGTGCCAAGAGGAGGATATCCTGTTTATTAGGCATTGAAAACATTTTGCGAAAAATTGGACCTGTAGAAGAGGGATGGGCTCTACCGGAACCAAAATGGGACCAAATACCAGCACTTAAATTAAAAAGAAGGCAGAGCAGCTGTTAATCTGAAGGTGAAAGGAAAGCTGGCAGGAGCTGAGAAGCATCTGGTTTGGAAGTAATCATGGCTTAGAGAAGAAATAGAAAAGGATTATGTCTGTTCTAAACGGGAAGTAATTGTAATAAGAGAGGATAATGTAGGGAGATGTGATGACTCTTCAAATGTCCAGTATAAAAGTCAAGAGAACAATTCTCTATGAATATGTTGTTTTGCTTCAGCTTAGAAAACAGAGACCCTATTTAATAATGTTGTTTTTTTCAATCTTGTTTCCAAATAACTATTAGTATGCGACATAACAAGAACAATAGTAAGAAAGAACACATTCAAAATGAATTTTTGGAGCAAACGGGTGTGAGGGGAAAGACCAGTTCTTCCTACCCCAAGCTGGTGCTTTCTGGATTCTTATTGGAGTGACTCTCATAATTTCTACAAATGAGACCTGGCTGGCTAGGAATTATGAAAGCAGAAGACCAACAGATGTGATGGCTAGACTAGGATATGATGTACCTGGAAATTATAACCAGTGGCTCAGTTCAGATCACTGAGAAGATAGGTGGCAGCTCTTCTAAAAGGCAAACCTCTTTACTATATCAACCCAAAGCTTAAAAAACATATGTTGGCACAGTGGTTGGAATGCAGCATTGCAGGCTGACTCTGCTCACTGCCAGGAGTTTGATCCTGACCAGCTCAAGGTTGACTCAGCCTTCCATCTTTTTGAGGTCAGTAAAATGAGGACACAGATTGTGGGCAATATGCTGACTCTGTAAACCACTTAGGGAGTGTTGTAAAGCATTATGAAGCACTATATAAATCTAAGTTTCTTTGCTTCCCATTAATGACAAGCAAAATATCAAAATCTATACCCTTATTTTCATACAGGCAATTACCCAATCTGAAACAGATGAGCTAAGAGGATGCTGCTCAGTTACTTTACACAGAGGCTACATGAACCTGATGGCTACTTCTGAAAACATTTCTGAAGGTGAAAATGTGAAATCTCAGTACTGATGACTATTTCATACCGATTCTGGCAATGAGAGTTCTCACAAATTGTTTGCTTTATTAGCATTTATGTGGTTTGAGGAGCATTGGAATGTACTTTGGCTGTTCTGCACAAACAAATCCAAATCAAAGCTCTCCCCAAACCACCAGTAGACATTTGGTTTTAACCCAGACCACAAATTGAGAATACACACATACACACACCGATCTACTATGCTGGTTGAATGCTATTAACTGTTTATAAGCAAAACAGTTTAACCCAACTTTTTCAACAGACGTGTTGAACAATAATGGCTAGAAGTATGAGACTGGTGGTCTGACACATCTAGATAGAAATCAGCAGTCCGGGAAATGCTAGTTTAAACCATATTTAGGAATTGAATACAAATGAACTCAAGTGACTCAAAGTGAATGCAGATAAAATGGAAAGAATAATGATTATCACATCAAGCAACTAGTTTCAACAAGTTGATGGGAAGATAGTTATGGCAACATCCTTCCATTTAAAATGAAGGAACAATCATTACACAAAAATTGTAATATCAAAAATAAGCAGCAGTCATTAATTTACTGAGCCTGAGTGACATAGGAGGCTAATGCCTCCTACTAAGGCAGCATTTAACATCCAGCTGCCTGCAATTACTGCGAGTTCAATTCTCACCAGGCTCAAGGTTGACTCAGCCTTCCATCCTTTCTAAGGTGGGTAAAATGAGGACCCAGTTGTGGGGGCAATAAGCTGACTTTGTATAAAATATACAAAAGTATGAAGGCTATTACTTAACCCATTATAAGCCGCCCTGAGTCTCCGGAGAAGGGCAGCATATAAATAAATAAACAAAATAAATAATAAAATACTTTTCCCAGCCTCAATGGAGGAGAAACCCAGGAAAAAATAGAATCATAGCTTCACTTAGAACAGAACAAATCAACCCAAAGTTCTCACTCAAGGCACGAATGACCAGACTCAGTATCCTACACATTAGGTGCATTATGTGAAGCAACATAATGTGAAGACCCAACTCTCTGGAGAAGGCTCCAATGCTGGGAAAGGTGGGAGAAAAGAGGACAACCTGTAGCAAGGTGGATAGACTCAGAATAGGGAAATTATATAGTATATGATAGCACTTCCACCTCAGGTGATCTGAATAGCTGTGAAGGCCTTCAGCCTTCACTACTTATTGACATAATCTTCCCTTGAATGGCAAGGAGGGGAAAAATTGTCAATGGTTTACAGTGCTGCTGGTATTTTTCAGTTTAGTTTGCACTCAGCATACTCCCAATCAATCTTTACATACAGATCCTAGCAAGCACACCCCACACTCAGTTCAGCTAGCAAAAATAGAGCTTGATGTTTATTTATTAAACATCATCAAACATCAACACTTTAAACTGGTAAAAATAGAATGAAAGGCAGGCCAACATAGGGAGAGGAAAGCGTGAACAGCGAACAACAATTTAATTATATACAGTAGCTATATCTTATATAACTATTTGCCTAGTCATAATCCATCCTGAAGATCAACCTTTCTCAGGCAGGGACTTTATCTATAGTAGATTACAAATTATGGTCTCCAAAACTAGATAGAAATGGTGGTTGATACAGTCTACATCATTTAGTTGAGGAAGCTTGCCTTAGCCTGAGTCTTAAAAACTTGTGACTTGTTTAATGTCAGGATTGTAACCTATTAGAGACATGCTTCCATGAACAAAGAAACTTGTAGCCATGGTCGACAGGAACACTAATGTTAAAAGAAAGGTTTCCTAAATGATCTCTCTTAACATTAATTGAAGGAGTTGATTGACCTTTCATATCAATTTGTCTTTCTCTTCCTTAAAGATAAATTATATGTGCAGATTGTCATGTTATTCCCAACATGCAAGACAGCTTCAAAAGGGGAGAAGTTTGGTCACCCAGAAAGAAAAAGGATAGCCTCCCTCCACCCAAGTAGCAATTGCCATCTGAAGAGCCCCTCTTTCTAAAGTCCTTCAATAGACCCACAGAGTGATAATTATTTTTAGAAGGATAAAGGTAATTCACAAAAGGGTAAAATGAACAATGTGTTCATCCACTTAAAAACTGTACTGGGATAATGGGATCTCATGGATTGAACAATTTTAGAATAGTGGATTTGGATCTTTTCTGAACTTCTTATGTGCACTTTTCACTCTTACAACTTCCATGCAATCTATTGTGGAAGAGGAACAATTGCATGAAAAACTGCTGAAAACCAGGAAGTATGATTGGTGGCTATATTTTAAATTCCTTTCTCCAGTGATCCTATAGCAGTATTTAAGAAAAGAGTTATCTGAATTCATCTTTTGTAAGCGGAATGCTACAGTGATTCATATGTGCAAGGTAATAGTGCCCCCTGCCCTCAAAACCCATTATTAATTCATATATGGCTCTCCTTGACCTCTTGGCTTCACTTTTCTGAGCTGCCACTTTCTGGCACAATGAATGTGTGATCCTGTGCTTCTGGGAAAGCATCCCAAGATAGATTAATTCCCTGTTCCATGATCAGAGAGAAACCTCCAACTATCAGGAGAGAAACTGTTTTCAAGCAAGTCCTTTCTCTCACCCGTTCACCACTAGGATCAATTTTCTAAACTTAGAAATTCTTATTTCAGAAAGGCTTCAAAGAGGTGATGACAAATGTTGGGTAAACTGTTAATCTACATCATCCTTCCCAACTCCCAGACCTTCTAGCAAGCTTGGTTAACGCCCCGCCCCCATGCACACACTTACCTGAATAGAATAGAATAGAATAGAATTCTTTATTAGCCAAGTGTGATTGGACACACAAGGAATTTGTCTTGGTGCATATGCTCTCGGTGTACATAAAATAAAAGATACATTCATCAAGAATCATAAGGTACAACACTTAATTATAGTCATAGGGTACAAATAAGCAATCAGGAAACAATATCAATATAAATCGTAAAGATACCAGCAACAAGGTTACAGTCATACAGTCGTAAGTGAGAGGAGATGGGTGATGGGAACGATGAGAAGATTAATAGTAGTGCAGACTTAGTAAATAGTTTGACAATGTTGAGGGAATTATTTGTTTAGCAGAGTGATGAAGAACCAAGATGGGAAGTATAATCCATCAAATGTTAAAGATAGGACATCAGACCCTTCTCTCCATCTTGAGGATTTTATAACTTCAAAGTTATTTCTTCCTAGACAGATGCAAAAAACATTCTTTTCTCTCTATGAAACTGACCAATGTTTCTTTCCCTGTGATACCTGCACAATGAGCTATTTATAGCTACTGTGGAGCAAAATCACCAAGGCTAATACAAGCAAGTGTTTTCTAGTTAACCAAAGAAGTATCTCTTCCTATTCCCTAGAACTGAAAATCATTTCTCATTCCCGAACGAGAGTCATAGAGTTGAAAGAGATCATTTGAATTCACTGAATGCACTTCCCTACTTCTAACAGGAATCCAAGCTAAATCCATGACAGATGCCTATTCAGCTTCTATTTGAACACATCCGGAGAAGGGGGGCCCTTCTCTAGTTATTGGCCTAGTTCAGGAAGGAAATCAAAATTATGAGTACTGGTACTGTCTTTATTGTAAAGTTTCAGTAACAGAATCTTGCAAGTTTGTACCATTACACTTGTAATGGTATGTGAGAATGACCTTGGAAATAGGGAAAAAGGTCAGAATAGACAATAGCCAGACAAGCAGCAGCTGAAGGAATGAGGATATCAGTGGTGGGTTGCCCCTGGTTTGAACCGGTTTTATAGAACCGGTAGTAAAACTGGTGGGAGGCTCCGCCCACTGACCCCGATGTCATCAGGAAGCTTCTGCACATATGCGTGGCCCCATTGCGAACCGGTAGTAAAGGTAAGTAGAACCCACCCCTGGGGGGGGGGGTTTGGCAAATCTCAGAAGGGACCTTCCCTAGTTTCTTGGATTGTCAAAGTGAGGGGGAAAGAGATGCAATATTATGTTAATGAATCTTACAATAAAGTTGAAGTTAGTACTTCTGCTACTTCTCAGAATAACCCTTGCAAATTTGGCAGCACCCTTCTCCCTTCCCTTGCCTTTACTTTCCAGAGAAATAGGGTGGGTCCCTTTTGAGATTATTTCTCCTTCCCCAATCTTTCTCTGGGTTGAGATATCTCTTGTCTGACCATTCCTCTGGCTTTGGTTCTCCTTCCTGTTTTCTGGGCTTATTCTTACAGCCTATTATGCTGGTTAACTGAACCTATGGTTGAATTGTTTATAGTGTAAGAAAAACTTCCCCAACTTTCTTTTTTTTTTATTGAAAAAGTTTTAAAAGTTTTACATACATTTTCTCCCCCCTCCCCAACCACCCCCCCGACTTCCCAGAGCGAGTACAAAATAAAATACAGCTTAAATTCTCTAAATTAAACTCCATTTCACACTCATTATAATCATGATCATTAAACAAATAGATAAAAGGAAAGCAAGTCTTCTTTCTCCTTATTCCATCTAATTCAACAAAATTAATATCCATTTATAATTACAGCAATTAATAAAACAATTAAGTATTACCTAATCAAACCTATCATTACTCAATTTAGCTAATTGTTACTTAACAAATTATTAGGTCTATACAATTTAAGAAAATATTTTATAACTTCTTTCATTTAAAACAAAACAACAACAACAAAAACAACAAAAAAAAAGGAAACCCTCATTCAAAAAACCCCAGATTTAAAAAAAAATACTATATAAACTCTTCCGTCCTCCACTTTTAAACCATCAAGGTCCAATTATAATTAAAACACTTAATAAGAAATAATAATAATAATAATTTTTTAATTAATAATCAAACCTCTTATTAATTTATCAATACATATTAACAAATCAACTAAGAACATCATTTAAGAACTTTATCAATCATTTAAATTCTTCATACTAGATTGAACCAATTGCTAATCTTCTTGTCTTCACATCTTCCAACAGCATATAAGATATCTTCATTTGCGTCTACCCACCTAAATAAAAATTGCTTCTTTATATAAAAAAAAAACCCCGAGTGACTTTGTAATTATATTTGAAATGGTATCCATCAAATCCAGTCAAAAATTAGATTAATAAATTCATCAGACGTATTAGGGAAACCACCAGATCAACTGCAATTGCCCTAGGTCCATAGTCCTTTTGCCTTATATTCATTACCATCAAGCAGGAGACTTCAATTTGCTATATTCAATAAAACTTCTGCGATTGCAATTAAGTCCAAATTTGTTACAGTCCTTAATAAAATAATCCAAATCATTCAAGTCAGGGCATATTTCACAGCCCAACACACCAGCATTGCTGTGATCTGTTTATTCTTCTCAAATATTCCAATACAGCTGTAGGTTGCCTCCTCATCGTCGCTCATCGCTTAGTTAACTGGCATTAAACTGCTGTCTGTTTTTTTTCTTTTTCCAAAAAATTCAAAATCTTTAAACAGTTAAACAATACTTTTTAAGGACCATCATCTCATCAAGCAGGGTTATTTTCCATTTCTCCAGTCTTTCTTCTTTTCCTTTTTACGAACTTTCTTCTTAACTTTGATCCCTCTGCCTTTTTTAACTGCAGTAAAATTTTGCGGTTTTTGGGATTGCATATTATAAAATTTTTGCAGAAATGTAGCTTCTTCTGGAAACAACTCTTTAAATGCAGATTGAGTTTTATAAAAAAAAATTTGTGGAACCAAAATTTCATCAGCTTGCAAAATTTCTTGCTCCTTATTCTGCACAGCATTCATCTTTCTCTCCTCAGTAAAAACTGCTATGATCTGTTGTTGTTTTTTTACATCTCCCAACTCTTCATTCAATCCCCCACTGCTAGATTGCAACTCAGTATTTCCATGTATTTCATTGTTTCCAGCTTGAGAAGCTTGAAATATAGTATCAATTCTTTTCAATAAAGCAGAGGTAATTGAACTCAAAGCTTCCTCAAAATCAGACCATTGAGGGTTAATTAACCCTCCTTTGCTTTCTTTGCTTTCAAAAAGACCAGCCATCTTGCCCCCCTTCTTCCTTCCCTTCCAGAAGGACAGAAAAAAAAGGAAGAAAAAAAAAGGAGTTTCAATGAGGAAAAAAAAAGGACCCTTTACAATTTGTAATTTGTATAGCTGCTTCAATTATTATTATTAAATCCTTTCTTGTTTCATCCACTTTTCAAAAAGGAGTTTTACGTTTCAAACAGGGGCTTGTCAATAATTACTTTTAGCTTTCACTTCTTCATGCCCCGTTAAAACTCAAACGCCATCTTGCTTTCACTTTCAGCTTAGGAAGAATCTTTTAAAGAAAGTAAATCTTTGGAGTTAAAAGAAAAAAAAATACTTGCTGTTTCATTCATACTGCTTGTGCTCCGCCAGCTTGATTCAAAGAATATCTGTTTAAAGTTGGTTGCTGGGATGGTAACGACATCTAGCTCTGCAAAGCAGAGGCATCCAGGGTCCGGAGTACTGACAGGCTTAACGGGGAGCTCTCATCTTTGAGCGCTAGATTATGGGTAAAATCTGGCACTCTCAGGGAGCTCTACCCCACCCATCTACTCACTTTCCCCCCTCATACCAGGGGGAAAGTTTTCAAACCGCAAGACAGCCGATAGTCGCTGTTCTTGCAGTTCTACGAAGCCCTGGGCTGGCACCTCAAAAAGAAGTGTCCGGCAATGTCACAGTCCCACTGGAAGTCAACTTCCCCAACTTTCAATCAGAATCTCCCTTCCTTCCATCTGAATGCATGATTTTTATCTCCCTTAGAAAAAGGGCAAAAAGATTCTTGGCCTTCTGTTACGTTACAATATTTGAAGTGAACTATCATTATCTCCTTTCTTTGGAGACCTGTATTTTTATTTTTTTAAAAAAAACTGTTCTTGGTGCCATGGAGGTTCTGTGAAAAGTAAAGTAGGACATAACCTAAGTAAGTAAACAAGCAACAAATAACGTACAGAGGTTTCTATTCCTAATGCTCATCTAATTTTCTTTTGCAGCAGAGTGCTGAGTAGTAGGCTGAGCCTCTTCTTCCAATTAGAGCTTATGTGCACATAACTTGATAAGCCTTGCTGGCAAACTCCCAACCATGCACCAACATGATAGAAATAGAAGACAGAGAAAAAAAATACCTTAAGCGAGTAATAAAAGTATGGCACAGGCTTGGCAGTTGCCATCTCTTCCTAGAGGTTATCTGGTTGGGTTTTTTTAAGGAAAGTGTTGCTTAGATAGGACTCTGACGCCGAGGGCTTGGCTTTGGAAACAGGACCCAGGCAAGTTATGGATTCTGACATTCCAACCTCTCATCAATAGTCTGTGCTCACAGAAGAGAAACAAATGTGAGAGGAAACATATCAACCCATTGCCTGGCATCAGGTTCAGATACTTCTTTTCAAAAAAAAAAGTTCTGCTGCTTAGGCCGCACAGCTACAGAGCTCCAAAGATTACCTAAATGCACCTCCCTTTCCCTCCTTATTGATGTAATTTAGAGAGGCCTATAGGCTGAGTTCTAGTGGTGGCCCCTAAACAGTGGTGGGATTCAACCAGTGTAACAACTGGTTCGCTGAGCGCGTGCTTCATGGTGCATTTGAAAACAGTTCTATAACTTACCTTCTACTGCAGCCCCGGTGAGTAAAACAGTTGAGGTGCAGCAATCCGCTTTGCCGCGCCGATCAGCTGGGCTTCAAACAAAGGAAATAAAGGTCAGTATAGCTAAGGGGCGGGCGGGCCCACCTGATTGTCAGAGTGAACCAGTTCGCTCTCAGCTGATCGTTGGAGCTACCATTTCGCCCGAACCGGTCCGAATAAGCTGAATCCCACCCCTGCCCCTAAATCAGTTCTCAACCTTAGTGAATATCTATGCACCTGAAATATCACCAGCTTTTCCTTGATTTCAAAGCATCATCAGCTCATTCTATTTTTTGCCTTTTTTTTCCAAGTAAGTTTTACTATACAAAAGAGAGCTAAGCATGTCCTTTCTGTGGGGGAGAAACAAGAACCTTTGGAAACTGTTAGTCCAGAATAACTAAATGCTAAGAACTCGTTTTCTTTTAAATTACACATTGATTTATTCTATGGCCTTTAAGGAGCCCAAATACGTGTAAACTATTGTTTATTTCCAAAATATTGGTATTCAGCAACTTGAGTTTGCAATTTGAAGGAACAAATGGGAGCTATAACAAAATGTCTTAAAGAAGAATGCTCCTATACAATGAGCCAGTTAGCCAGTCATGCCCTCTTCCAGCAATTTTTCTTCCACAACTCTTTCCTCTGTTTCTCACCCAAAACAATCCTCAAAGAGCTGGTTTTTAAAATTTTGCTAACGCTCCTTTTTGAAAAAAAAATCTTCAAAATTATAGGCATGTGCTGATATCTCATTCTTTCTGGCCTACTATAGATACAATCTTGTACTCTTCACTGGCTCTGTTCCCACAAGACAAATAACTCACTCATCTCCTTTTCCAGTTTATAGATTCATCATCAGGTGCCAGCAGCTGCTGACCAAGGATGGTTGGCTTGCCTTCCTTTTGATAGTCACACAAATCAAATATTTATTAGTCATAGACCAACATAAGATAAAACAGATTTTCTCAACCTTGACCATTTTAAGATGTATGGCTTTCAACTTCCAGAATTCTCCAGCCAACAGATGGACAGACACTCAAACCATGGTGATTGAAGCAAGGAAGTTGTTTCTCTTTCTCCAGCCCCCCAAGCATTAAGGAACAATCTATGGTAGTGAGATGTTTATCTGCCTTCAGGGGTGAAATCCAGCAGGTTCTGACAGGTTTTGGAGAACTGGTAGTGGAAATTTTGAGCAGTTCAGAGAACCAGCAAATACCACCTCTGGCTGGCCCCAGAGTGGGGTGGTGGGAATGGAGATTTTGCAGTATCCTTCCCCTGCCATGCCCACCAAGCCAAGACACGCCCACAGAACCGGTAGTAAAAAAAAATGGATTTCACCACTGTCTGCCTCCCACTGATTTGTTTCCCACCTTCACAATAATTAAAGATCCTTTTACAGTTTCTGTACAACTCTGATATTCTTTTCAATCTTGGGTTAGATAAGTCCATGGCTGCTTGTTCCCATGATCCAGCTGATCAGAAGATGTTAGTTTAACTCTGCAAAGGTTTGGACCAGTTTAGGGCCAAATTTAACTCTTTTGGTTAGTTGCCTTTGATCAGCTAATCCTGTTCTGGGGATTTCTATAGTACAGTGATGGCTAACCTTTTTGCCGTCGCGTGCCAAAAGCGGGGGGGGGGGCTCGCGGCTACGTGTGCCCACATCCATAATTCAATACGCCCCACCCTCCCGCCCACACATGCGCACGTGACCCCCCCCACACACTTCCCCCTGCTTTTGGCACGCGATGGCACGGTGGGCCCGTTAGGCCCGTTTTCCCCCCTCCCCAGGCTCCAGAGGCTTTCTAGGAGCCTGGGGAGGGCAAAAACAGCTTCCCCATTCCACCTGGAGGCCTTCTGGAGGCTGGAAACAGCCAGTTTCCCGACTTCTGGTGGGACCGGAAGGCTTGAAAATCAGTTGGTTGGTGCGTACATGCACGCTGGAGCTGAGCTAGGGCAACACTCACGTGCCCACCAATACGGCTCCGCGTGCCACCTGTGGCACCCGTGCCATAGGTTCGCCATCACGGCTATAGTAAATCTTCATCCCTGACTGATCCTGTTAAAAGTGAAGTAGGAATGGGCCTCTGTGTGTTTGCTGTTTCAGGATATAGTAGTGATGCTGCTGCTGCTGCTGAAAGCATCTCCAAATGTCAAAAAAAAAACAAAAAAAGGTTCTTTGAGCAATTAGCACATTTATCCAACCAGCAGGATAATGCAGGCAACTGTTCTCTGATCAGTGACAGCCTTTCTGCAATTTCCTATATAAGTATTATCCATGACTAGAGGGAGAGCTTGTTAGCTGGCAGTTGTCAGGTTTAGAGGATGGTTGAGTGAGCAGATTCACAGCCCAGTTTCAGCATTGTCACAAGAGACTAGTTGACTTCCGTGGCATTGAGTATCTTTGGCCAGCTACTTAGCAGCCACATCCATTTCTGGGCAAGAATAGCTCTTGTTCCCTCTGCTTAAATGAATTGTTGCCATGGGTTATGCATGGAGCAGCCTCAGGCAGAAACACAGTTTATTAAACATATAAGGAAAGGAGACAATTAAGCATCTCATTTACAAGGTAAGCAATTGTTATCAAGTTGCTTGGAAATCAAAGATACCGTATTATCAGGGCAATATGTGGGCTGTTATATTGAAACACCAACACAGTTATTTTCCAAGAGGGAAATGTTTTGAAAGCCAATGGTTAGTTACAGAGAGAAAAAATGATTAGGACGGAATCTTTCTCCAGTTTCATTAAGAAAGGCTAAAAGAGAGTGCTCATTAAGTCTTCCTCAAGTATAGTATTGATGCAAAATAACATGATGTGCTAAAGAGCTGTGGGAGGGATTACAGGTACCAGTTCTGCCTCTAATGATGCCAGATTTGCTCTTCCGATCACTGTCTTTACAGAGCTGATATGTAGATAAGCCTACGGAAGAGCATACCTTTAGTATGTGCTGAAAAAAGACTGGGAACTTTCAGTGAAAAGGTTCCTATTGTTGTTCCTATTGTTATTATTGAGATCCAGGATAATATACTGATTACGGGATTGAACTAGGACTAGGAAGGAACCTGTTATGTCTGTACTCAGTCACTGAAACTATTGAGCTATCTATGGCCCCAGGGATGTGACCCTTTTTGTGGCCAACAAAGGCTTCTTTAATTATCATTGCTGAAGACCAAAGGCATAATTTCCATCATTTCGAAGTGGGAAATAGATGGGAATTATAGTTTTATAAAAACTTCCAATGCTTCAACAAAATTATTCTCCAAACTTTAATGGCTCCATAATTTTCTAAATATTGTCCATCCAAAAATATTCAGCAGAGCCCTTGGGCACCCAAAATTTGCCTATTACTGTCCCAAAAGAAAGACAGCAAATCTAACAAATAAAAACATTTGTTAAGGATTTCTTTTGTGGGATTAGGTTTAGGATAGAGGTTTCTTTGTTTATTCACAAAAAAAATATCAAAATAATTTTCTCATCTTTTAGACATTTGCTTTATCATTGCTGGATCTGGGTATGGACCAGGTGGATCTTGTTGGATCAACAGATCCAACAAGTCATCTGTAGTTGTATTATTGTTGTCATTAATTTTTTTTAAGAAGGAACAACTTAGTGGGTGGCTGAGAGATGCACTTACTGTATTTTTGGGGATCCTAAAGCTGAGTGAGGAAATATCATAAAATCTATGTTTTATGAAGGGAACTCTGGTATTTATTTTGCTTTTAAAACATGTAGAATCTATTTTAGAATTTAAGATTGAAGATTTGGCATAACGTTCATCACCAGCAATGACACTTGGAGTTGGGAGTTCCTGGGCTGCAGGTTCCCTTCCCCACAATAAAAAAGAGGAAGCAGAATTGCTTTAGCGGGGAACTATTCCAGATCATCCAAACTTTGTAAAATTAATTTATTTCATCACAGTGTGGCCACAAGCTTCATAAGAAAAACCTCAGTGAGATTTCCAGCCAGCAGAACACACTAGCGAGTGTATTTAGGACTGGGGCCACAGGCCCAACGGGATATGACTCATGTTGAATAAAGCACAGAAACAAAACAAAGCACAGATGATTAATAGTGCAAAGAGCCATGTGGGATATTCTTGGTAGGAAGAAGAAAGCAAGTGATTACTGGAAGAGCTTAGAACAATAGTGCCCTGTTTGGAGTTCAGCAGCCAAAGCCTATGGAATTTTTGTTGCATAAGGGCTGAAGATGACTGTGAGAACAGAGGTCTTATTGGGCCTCATGCAGAAGGCTGGAGCTCCTATAGACCATTCTTTAAAGCAGAGAGTACAAGGGACAACTACCAGGATGAGAATATAGGAATTTGTTCCATGCCTAGCAGATCAGGATACAATAGCAGTGGCCAGATCATTTTGGATTATAAGATAAAGACTCCCTAGAATGGGTTTAAATGATTTATATGGAAACATCCATATAATTTTCTTGGAAACAATTTGATTTTTGCCATTATATTTTGAGTTTGTATTTCCAGTCTAGTCTAAGGCCCTGGAATTGCCAAGTGGCCTCCCATTAAAATTTAATTTAATTTAATTTAATTAATTCAATTTATATGCCGCCCCTCTCCTAAGACTCAGGGTGGCATATAAATACTACGCAGGTCCAGATCCAGAAGGTAGGGAACAAAACAAAAAATTTTGATACATCCTTCCAAGCATCAAGTCATTGATCATGAATTGATCACTCCTAAACTGCTCCTTAGAAATGTATACTGAACCTTAATGAGTATGGGCAATTTTGTGCATTTAATTTAGCTAAATTTGTTACCTGGAGAGGCACAGATTGTATCTGGATCCATGGTCCATGTATTCAGAAGAAATCGTTTCTACCAGTATTTCCGCTTATTTTCATGGCAAACCTGGAACACACAGTTTTCTACCCATGCTTTGAGAAAAGTTTCTTTTGCATTCATTTTCTTTTTTTAATTTTTTTTATTTATTTTATAAAATTTGTATGCCGCCCTATCTCCAAGGACTCAAGGCAGCTCACACCGACAAGCGACAAGCGACTGTTGAAAACAACAAATACACATAAAAATCTAAAAAATATTTTTTTAAAATTAAAATATTAAATAAATATATAATAAAAATATAAAATTCAATAAAATATTTTACCCTTCACATTCAATCTCACGGGACCTAAGAAAATTGTTTCCAGAGGGAAGATAATTAATTAATTATGGTAATCCAGTCCCTTAGATTGTTAGTGGCTTTCTGCATTATCCAAGTTACTTACATTAGCATTCCGCCTTTTATTATGGGCTCATCTCCCTATTACTCTACACCAGTGTTTCTCAACCTTGGCCACTTTTAGATGGGTGGACTTCAACTCCCAGAATCTCCAGTTAGCCATGCTGACTGGGGAATTCTGGCAATTGAAGTCCACTCGTCTTAAACTGCCCAAGGTTGAGAAACACTGCTCTACACCTTCCTGGTTGTGATTGCATTAAAAAAGAAAGACATCATCAGAAAACTCTTTGACCTCATAAAAAGGGGCAACCAGAGAGATTGCATAGTGATAGAGTGATGGAAAGAAATATAATAGTGGCATTTTCTCCACCTTAACGGCCACTGTCTGAATTATAGCAGATTCTTGGTTCTCTCAAGTATTTAGAGGACTCTTTCTTTCTTTAACTGGCCTGATCCGCCAGTTGCGCCCCTTTCTGGATCGGGACTCCTTACTCACGGTCACTCATGCCCTTGTCACCTCCCGCCTGGACTACTGTAATGCTCTCTACATGGGGCTCCCCTTGAGGAGCACCCGGAGGCTCCAGCTGGCGCAGAGTGCGGCCGCGCGGGTGGTGATGGGAGCGACGTGGCGCTCTCATGTGACACCGCTCTTGTGCGAGCTGCACTGGCTTCCGGTGGTCTTCCGGGTGCGCTTCAAGGTGTTGGTTACCACCTTTAAAGCGCTCCATGGCTTAGGACCTGGGTACTTACAGGACCGCCTACTACCTCCAATAGCCTCCCACCGACCGGTACGCTCCCATAGAGAAGGACTCCTCCGGGTGCCATCGGCCAAACAATGTCGACTGGCGGCCCCCAGGAGGAGAGCCTTCTCTGTGGGAGCACCCACTATCTGGAACGATCTCCCCCCAGAGATTCGGCGGATCCCGGACCTTCGTGCTTTCCGCCGTGAGTTAAAAACTTTTTTATTTCATCAAGCGGGCCTGACATAGTATCTCCCTTTTTATAAGAAAATTTTAAATTGTATAATCCAAATTTTTAGATCTGGGATTTATATATTTTTTTAAAAAAATGGGTTTGAATGGTTGGGCAATTGTTTAATTTGGTTTTAATTCGGTTTTAAATTTTGTATTTATGTTTTTTATCTCTGCCTGTTCACCGCCCTGAGTCCCCTCGGGGAGAAGGGCGGTATATAAATCAAATAAACCATAAACCACAAACCTTTCTTTCTTTCTTTCTTTCTTTCTTTCTTTCTTTCTTTCTTTCTTTCTTTCTTTCTTTCTTT